>CATIWQ010561328.1:0-59065 GCA_949673415.1 Euphorbia schlechtendalii | reverse complement strand
ATATTATTTATTTTTTAATAAAATTATAACAATCCCCCACATAAAAGAAAATAGAACGACATACTAGATTTAGTGATAGTTGTTGAACCCACGTTAATAGTACTTCATAGTACTTAAAACGTTTTGGAAATAACAAACAGTCTAGGATAGTGAAATTAATTGAAAACTAAGTAGGTTCTTAATTAAAGAAGTTTACTTGAGTTTGTTCAAGGAAAAAAACTCAGTTTGCTGAGTTTTTAATTAAGTTATGGCTTAGAGTAAGAAAAGCTGAGTGAGGATAAGTATTACATAATTTATACGATATAGACTCAGCGAAGCTGCATAGCTTTTATTAATTAAAAGCTGACTTCTTTTGACACTTAGAGAATAAAATGATACACATGCTTTAACTCTGTATGTGAGAGGTGAAATATTCCTTTGATGCTTTTCAAGAGAAAAAGTGCTGAAATTAAAGAAGATATTCAAGTGGTCCTCATAATGAAAAGGTGTTAGTACGGAATGTTGGAGATTCCCCGCAACGCAAATGGTATCTTCTGACGCCATTTCTCAATGTCTTCGCGCAACTCTGCAACGTCATCAATTAGACAAATCTCAATCGTCCAAGTTGCATCTTCCACGCCTCTTTATTATAACAAAATTTCTTAAAGTAATTGAGTTTTTAATGCATCAAGATTAACGGATAATCTCACGTCTCAATGTTCAAATTCTCTCTCTAAATGTCCTGGAATTTGTTTCAAATGGACAAATTCAAAAGCTGTGAAGAGAAGAGAAATTGAATATAAAGTCTGTTGCTATGAAACAGCTTAATAAACACAACAGAGAGGGGGGTGAATGTTTTACTTTGTTCTTTTTAGAGTTTATAAAAAAAATTTCAAGTTCAGTTTTTAGATGCGTTCTGAGTGAAACGTGCTAAGTGTGGTTTAATCTATAAACTACTTAGCTCCGCTGACTTAGTTTATCTTCAATTACTGCTGAGTACTTTACTCAGCTTGGATTGGTTTTTCAAGAAGAACTTGTAAAATAGAGAGAATGATGAATGAGCAACAACGTTATAAAGATAAACGACAAAGGATAGAACTTCAACACTTGAGAATTTATCCTGGTTCGGCCCCTAGCCTACCTCTAGTCCCCGAATTCCTTTCTGAGCTTTAATCCACTAGTGTTTCCTTCCTTCCTTAGGCGGAGAAGTCTTTACAATGGGTAGAGTCTATTACAGAAAGAACATTTCTTTCTAACTACCATTCAATTCAACCACAGTTTAGGTACCCTTCCTAAATTATCACTTAGATTTTCAAATAGAGATTACGAACAGAGGATTTCAACTTATAAAATACATTGAATCCTTTACAATGTTAAATTTTAAGTGTGATTCTCTCTATTACAAACTGGTTGGAAGATTTGTGTTTGCTTAGATTGCTTGATTTGGAATTTCTGAATGTTGGGAATATTATGACAGTATTTCAGCTCTTAAGAAATTCAAGGTGATTCACCAAGTTTGAACATTTGCTTCAATATTCTATTTATACTTGAAGTTCTTGCTGGTTAATCAAGACAGTAATTGAACATGCAACGTTGCAAGGTGGAATTTCAAAACTTTAAAATTAACCCTAAAGGATCTCCAAAGTATGCCATGATTGATATAATCTAAGTTGAAACGTTCTATAGATGCCAATAGGTTTATAAAACTTATAAAAGAAAACTAGCATCTAAATTAAGAACATTACCAGTTGATGCGTGTTTCACTCTTTTGGATGCGGCGTTCCCTTAGAGCAATTCAGCAGAACTCCATTGGCACTATCCTCCAAACTAGGATAGCCTCTACGATTGATCCACACGAATCTTCATAGACCAAAACCTCCTCTAAGGTAGAACCCGTTGGTAGACAGCAGCTGCTAGACTGCTCGAAGACTAACCAGAAAATATTAACTGAGAAAGCTCACTTCAAAATAGAAAGAGTTATCTAAAGAATTCTTCATCGCTTAGAGAAACTCGTGGAGTATCTCACAAAATCTCATGAAGAAAAGATGTCGAACTTAGAGAGAAAGGCTGAGCTGAAGTACTTTGAAAGAGGGCGGGGGGAAGGAGGCTACTTATAGCCAAAAGGGAAGCAAAATTTCTCCCCTTAACCAAATTGGATAGATGGGCTTGCCTTGTGCGTTGCGAGCTTCAAGAGAATCTCGCAAGCCCGCAGCAGCCTGATCTTGTGAGATTTTCTCGCAAGCCCACTCGTGCTATGCCCCGTGAGCCTCCGCAAGAGCTTGGTAGCACTTACAAGGCCTACTTGTGGGCTTTCCTATAAGCACTACCAAGAAACGCTTGCTAGCCCACAAGCCTGTGAGCGCGACGAGCCCTCGGGCGGGCTTGCCTTACGAACTCTTGCAAGATTTCTCGCAAGATCCACTTGCTGCACACTAGTTCAGTTATTCCCCTCTCTTTATAATATTTTGGTCCAACCAAAATCTATCCAATTTGAGTTCGACCTTTTCTCTTTTATTCTCAGTATAGAACTAGTCTATAAGCTCTTTACTTAGTCCGGTTTAGACCTTAAGTGTGTGACCTCATAGGATCTCGAAGTATAGAGCTACTAGAGGTTAACCTAAACTTGGCTTCCCATCTAGGAACCTTTAGGGTTAGTGTTATAGATCGTTATGGAACTCGATATCTCTAGACGATCAAATGGGCTTTCGAGTAAAGACTTATGATCCCTTGATACTCAGAACGTCATGTACTTGTAACTTGATCTGGTTCTGCAATAGTAACCAATACAATACACTCCTTTCATCAAGTTAAGTAACATCCAATTTATTGAGCTCGGATTAAGTGTTAGCTCATGTAATAGCCATAGCTATCCTAGAATTAGACTTGTTCATGAAGAACACCACTCGCCATAATGTATCAAGATTGACTAGAAACCCAATCTATCAATCTTATACTCTGATCAGAGGTTTATGAGTGTGTCTCTTCAACAAGAGGCCTTAAGCTACATCTCCCATTATATCACTATATCAGGAGCGATAGATCCCATCTTGACTACTTAGCTTAACGACATATAATCATCATAATACCCGTAATCACCCGTATCATCCTGATCGCCAGGGTATGAATAAGTATGACCCAAAGTATAACAACTGCTACATAAGGTAACCAGTATCTCAGGTTTAAGGATACATGTACTGCTACTGCAACAAGACATGACACTAACATATGGATATAGTTATTTCTGAGTGTCTATCTTCTAGCGACCTCTAATGTATTACCTGAATACATTCAGGTGACAACTCAAGGTACCACCTTCAGTTCGTGAGATCGGTTGCTTGGATCTAATCCAAGGAGTAAGCCTACACATGCTAGTCTATCCGCTTCATTAATGTCCAATCTCAATGAAACTATGACTAAGGATATTTAGACTATTCATAGTAACACGTATGTGCAGTTCTCACACCACATAGCTCCCACTATGTCCTTGCACTTTTATGCTATGAAGTAGTCACAAACTTTATCTTATTAATGTGCATATATATTATACCACATATATATGATACCAGCGAGATACATAAAATAAACAAACATTGATAAACAATAAAGATGCTTTTATTATTAATCATAATAACTTGAAACCGTTTGTACATTATAACTAACTAAGATATATCACCCTAATTGCCTCTAGGGCATACATCACGTCAAACAATCTCCCACATGCACTAGAGCCAATTGCCCATGTGCTTCGTGCCATACTCGTTAACATGCTAGTCATGTTTAACCTGTGTCTATGGCTTTGTTAGCACATCCGCTAGATTCTGATTTGTTAGGATGTATTCTGCTTATATCCTTTCTAGCTACTATCTCCTAAATGAGATGGTATTTTTTGAGTACATGTTCATTTCTCTGATGCGACTATGGTTCCTTTACTTGAGTAGAAACCTCATTATTATCACAATAGACCGCTATTGGATTTACAATGCTGGACACCACACTGAGATCACCAATAAATCCCTTAAGCCAGACATCTTGCTTAGTTGCTTTTGAAGTAGCTTTATACTCGAATTCTATGGTTGAATCGGTAGTCATATCTTGTTTGAAACTTTTCCAAACAACTTACCCTCCATTTAAGATAAACACATATCATGATTAGGACTTATAATTATCTTTGTCATATTGAAAACTCGCGTCGGTGTATCCCTTCACGGAGAGATCACATTCTCAATATACAAAAAACATATCCTTAGTCCTATGTAAATACTTAAGGATAGTTTTAAGGGCCATCAAGTGCTTCTGACCTAGGCCAGATTGAAATCCGCTTGTGACACTCAAAGCATGTGAGACGTCAGGCCGAGTGCATACCATAGCATACATGATGGATCCTATCACTAAGGCATAGGGTATTCCATTCATATGTTGTCTCTCCTCTTGTGTTCTCGGACACTCGGATTTAGAAAGGTTAATCCCGTGAGACTTTGGGAGATAACCCTTTCTTGATTGCTCAAGGTTAAATCTAACCAAAACCTTCTCGAGGAATTGAACATTTCTGGAAACAAGGACTTTTTGTTCCTTGGGATGATTAAAAGGTATACCTCATAGTCTCCTTAGGGTAACATACAAACAAACACCTATTTGTGAGCACAGGATTTTACTCCCGACTCGCGAGCTCGATGATGAAGCTGTAATTTTTCCCTTGTTTGCTTTTCACATTTTGCAGGGTTCTGAAACCATCCGGAAATCAACTGTCTTGTTTCTTTTTCCCTTTTCTTTCTTAAAAAGCCCAAGTTAAAAAGAAAAGCCCAACCTGGCCATGTAATGTCGTTAACGACATTGCAATGTCGTTAACGATATTACCTGATATCATTAACGATATTGCAGCGGTAGTAGAACTAGAATTGAATTTTGTGGACTTTTTCATCCAAAAAGCAAATCTTTGCCCACTTCCTCGGGTCTTATCTTTTGAAATACAGCTGCCACACTTTATCAAAGACTAAAAATTCAACATTTAGAGAGGTGATTGAGGAAAAAGTTGAAAAAAAGGATACTACATTGACTTCTTTTTTGGATTGAAGGGGGTTCTCTCTTTAAATGACAGCTGGTTTTTCAGAATAAGGGGACAGACATTTAGCAGAACACACACATTTTAGCAGAACAGAAGAGAGCACACATTTTAGCAAA
The DNA here is from genome assembly GCA_949673415.1 of Euphorbia schlechtendalii. NCBI lineage: Eukaryota > Viridiplantae > Streptophyta > Magnoliopsida > Malpighiales > Euphorbiaceae > Euphorbia > Euphorbia schlechtendalii. The sequence goes on along the minus strand of CATIWQ010561328.1, from coordinate 53,908 downwards.
AAGGGCAGAAGAAAGTGAGCTTGAGAGAAGTGAGTGTTATTTTGAATGGTTTTTTTGGTTTTTAAGCATTCTAAAGACATTTTAAGTGTTTTGATAACTAAGTAATCATCGATTAATTTCTTTTAATTTGTATTTCTGGAACTTGAGTGTGTAAGTTCGTGGATAGGGCATGAATTGGGCTATCTTGGGTCATTTAGGCAAGTTTGAGGTTTAGTCCACTTGTTTTAGAAAGTGAGGTATTTTGAGAGTTTAAGCAAACTTGAGGTTTAGTTTTTTTAGACATTTTCTATTGAGTTCTAGCTCAATAAGAACTTTTTTTAAGTGTCTACAACAAGCATTTTTTTTACTCATTTAGAAGTTTTTAATCTTTAAGTCCGTTTTCGATAATTTTCCGAGTTTTTAAGTTTTCGGAAGTCTAAACTTGAGTGGAGAAGGATTTCTACTTCCTTTCTTCCTCTTGTCTAGACTCACATTCAGGGAGTTTTAACTCTCTTCATAAAAGAGTAGCACTTACTCTTCATTTTCTAACAAAATCACAAACCAAACCAAAGAAATGAGGAGGACTTTTCCAAGATTTTTCATGGACCGAGCGAAGTGGATTCACAGCAACGGGGTAAGCCTCTGAGTTCCTAGAGTCGTGTCTCACTTGTTTGTATCATATGTTTGTGGTGGATGGTTGAAAATGGAAAAATATAAATAAAATAGAAACTGCCCATGTTCTGCCCCTGCGATGCCATTAACGACATTAGTGATGTCGTTAACGACATCAGTTTCCAGATAGAACACAGGCAAAATGTTCGTAAAATTTCCAGATTTCGATTTATGTTCAAGAGGGTCAGTGGTGACCATTCAGGCCTAAAACCTGAGTTTTTAAGTAATATAATACCTATGTGTGAAAATTTTACGAACCCAAGATAATCCCCAAGGGAGTTTGGATGGTTGAAGTCGATTTCCCTTTGCCGGGATTTCATTTTATCTACTTTAAAGGTTTCCTCTTCAAAGTGATTTTTATAACGTCATGATTTACGTTTTTGGACCTATATTTATTTTCTGTCAATATTATTATGAAGTGTGTTAGGAAACCCCGATGAACGGAACCGAAGTTCCTAGATAACCGACCCGACAACATTAGCATGTGGCATTTTCACTAAAAAATGATTAAACAACTTATGTGCATAAAATGAACCCTTTTTAAGGAAAAGAAATTTCAAATTCTTCGATGTTTTAAATTAGACCGCTCGGGTCTCGTAAAAATCAAAACGAACATACTTGCAACTACTTGTGATGTGTTGTATTTGTGCTAACCTTTGTGGATGCAGGTAGTTTAGGATAGATGTATGTTAGGATTTAATTTCCTTCAAGTATCGCTTTTCACTTCGAAATTAAATGTAACATTTGTTAGATCTTGATGTATTTTAGGCGATTGTATCCCCTAGATTTCGATGTATTTAGGTGATTTGTAAAACCCCCAACCCAATGATGAAATTAATCCCCCATAGACTAGGCGCATTTAAATTTCCTACGTGTTTACTTTCCGTAATTTATTTACTTTATTATGCGTGTGTGATAAACTATGACATAAATCGAAAATATCTAGTTTAGTTCGAATATTATAAACATGGTTTCTATCAACTATAATTTAACTCAAATAACGATAAAATAGGTAGCTCATCTGAACCTGAATCTCTATTCTATGGTACGGATTAGGCAAACGGATCTAAGCTGTACCAAATTTTCCCGGAAGAGCTGATCCGATTGGCGACTCTGTAACATAGACTAGAGGTTCTGATCTCGAGTCTATTAAGCTTGAAACTCACATTTTCAAACCACATTTTATTCGAGTAATGAATCTTTCAAAGCATGCTCCTTTTGAAAAAACCCCCACACCCCATCTCACGAGGCCAGCGCCTCGCGATAACTGCGTGGGTCGAACATCGTCCGCTCACAGTGGTGACTCTGCTAGGGATGATTTTTTAAACTTAAAACAAGTTTGAAAGATTTTAGATGAGTATTGAAAAGTTGTCAAATGACTTAATCCACATTTAAAATATCGAACAAAAGCATTTGCATTAAATGGCTCAGCCTTTAAGATTATGATGCCCCTATTACCGTGAAGCTTACGAAAGTATCATTTGCGAACCCATGGTGACCAAAGATACTTAAGCAGGTGGGTCAGTTGTTGCCATATCACATGTACCTCCTCGTTCGCACCTATTTAGGGAGAGGCTTGGAGTGTATCATAGTGCAACAAGAACCTTCTACATCAACAACCCATGACCAAACTCATATAAAGAAACTATAGATACTTCCCCTAGGTTTACCAAAAAAATGCATCTTTTCTGCAGGTTCGCCCCTTAATACTTTGCGGTATTAAGATGACCAAAGCCTAGATTTAGAAGCCTAACCCTTATACGCGGGAGATATAAGGTTAGAAGTGATACGTTGTGTGCTATATGCAATGTGTTCATCACATCACCATGTTTATTTAGAGTAAAGTATCAGCTAACCCAAGATTTGTTGTGCAGACACGAATTATACACACAAATGTCATTATCTCAAAATCATCTACCTAGAGTTAGAAAGACGTGATGAGACAGCGTCACCTAGGGTTAGGACCACCCATGGTTAAGATAGTGCTTACTAAGCACTCAAACCTCTATCTGCTTAGAATCATGGACTTCTAAGCCTAGGGTATAACACACTGTTCTACCCAAACTTGAACCTAGAATTAGAAGACCTGATAAGACAACGTCACCTAGGATAGGATGATCCTTAGTTATAGTAGTGCCTGCTCGGCACTCGAACCTCCGCCTATTTGGAATCATAAACCATAGGCATAACACACCGTTCTACCCGAACTTGAACTTAGAATTAGAAGACGTAACAAGACAGCGTCACCTAGGGTAGGATCATCCTTGGTTATAGCAGTGCTTGCTCGGCACTCGAACCTCCGCCCATTTGAAGTCATAAACCATAGGGTATAATACATTGTTTTACACAAAATTAATTTAGTCAAGAGCAATCCATAGCAATTAGTTCTCAAAATCAAAAGCGCATCATCGCTTGGATACTGCGCGACTCCTTGTCATTTTTGGTCTGTTTGTTTCAAAAGGATTGGCAAACTTAACAACTTTTTCTCACCAAAACGGTATCCCTTTACTTATTGCCACATGGGTAGTATGGTAAAGCTTAGTTACGGTTTAGTTTGTTTCAAATGGATTGATAAACATACCACTTTTGAATAGCTTATTACCACACAGGTAATGGGCGACCATCGTCGGTTTGTTTGAAAAGGAATGGCAAACTTGATTTTCCTTTAGCTAGCTCCCTAGGCCGACAATGATTTTATTCATCATCATAGCAAGTTAACCCTTGTATCGCAGCCATTACATGAACATTCCATGCATCAGTCTCAAGTAAGTCAAGCATGCATTCCATTTCTGCTGACAGTTGATTGAATCTTCTTCAGTTAAGGTTTGGAGGAGGTTAGCTCATCGGCTAATCCGGATCTCCCCCATTGTGGCTCATCAAGCAGAATCATTCATCAAGGGTCTTCCACATACAGATTCCAGTGAGGGTTCAGGTTCAGATTCAGGTTCAAGTTCAGAGTTCAGTTCAAAGCAACGTTTAATCTTCGATTCAGAGCAGATTCTCAAGATGGTAGATCAATAGAATGTTTTAGGGGGAGTGATCAGCGCGGTCAGGATGGGCTAGTAACCCCGCAGTTTGGGTCCGACCAAGACATAGCCAATGCTCTTTCGGTGATTCTCTATAGTGACCAGTTCACTCAGGCCACAGTTTCATGCCCAACCTAAACAACCAGAGGGTAAGCCCTTAGATTAGGAGCTCATTAGGAATCTCCAAGGTTCCCACCATCATGAGCCACCCTATGGAAAGGAGGCCAGGCTCTGCTCCTCACACATTTCCATCATCTAGCGGCCAGCTCATCGCAAGAGGCTCTCAAGCAGTAGGTCAATTCCAATTCCTACCCAAATTGGGATAAGCTAGTCGTGGAGCAGGCCAAGTCTCAGGAATCAATGGCCAGGTAGGATGTAGCATGGATTAGTGGGTTATGGATCAGTCCGTTCCACCAGGGTAGACGGGCTTGCAGCTAGTGTTTCACCGGGTTACCAGTAATTTGCAGCAACAGTAAGGCCAGGAGGGGCCTCTTTTGGTATTGACCCTACCGTACAAGGGTTCTTTCCCCAGTCTAGGGCTATTCCAAGCTTCCAAGCTCCATCTTTCAGTTATGGCGCGAATGTCAATGCTCCAGCGATACAGTATCAAGGTCAATTCTCAGCCCAACCAACTTCGGCACTTCCTCCTAGGGGTCCTGTATATCCCCAAGCTCCGTATAATGAGTTTAGTGGCTAAGCTAGGCCAGAGTTGGGCCATTGTATTCCCCAGCCCAGTATAGAAGAGCTGTGGTAATAGTTCTTGGCAACCCATGCCATTCAACATCCAGGCTTCCAGCCCGCCAGTTATTCAGCGCCACCCGTAGCACCAAGTGATGAATGGCTCCCTGAGAACTTCTCGATGCCGGAGCTAGTGAAGTTCAATGGGGAAGGAGACCCCAGGCCCACCTGAAAAATTACTAGATAATAATGCATGCTCATCAAGTCAGTGATAAGATGCTAGCTAAGATGTTTATAGTAACATTGGAAGCTCCGGCCAACCAATGGTATAACAATTGCCCATCGAGGTGTCTCATAACTGGGAGTGACTATTTGTAGCTCTGGTGGAACAATACGACTTCAACTCCGAACTTAAGACAACTATGCAAAACCTAGAGCCCATAAGGCAAAGCCTGGGGAGATGTTTAAACCTTACTATAGCAGGTGGATGGCCACTGAGGTCTTATTGAAGGATTATCTCAACCTGTCAGAGATGATCGCGAAGTTGATGGCCAGAGCCTTACCGGTATACAGACAAAGGTTGGGGACATATATCTTTTCCTCCTACAATGAGGTATTTAAGAAGGCCGAAAGATTAGAGTGGATAGAGTCCCTAGAGAAGCTCGTGGTGCAACCCGCCAGCAAGACATGGTTCAGGAAAAATGATTCGGGATCATTAACCTCCAACCTCTCACAATCTAAGGGTAAGCAAGCCATAGTCCAGTTGGTCCAGTCCGAGCCGGTAGCAGCAGTTAGGCTATCAAAATAAGAATACCATGGGATCTCTCCGCACAAAGAGAATCTAGGCTTCCTTTTTACTAAGCTGTGGGAGTTGAAGAAGCTTAACAGTATAAAGACCTGGTCTCCACCTAGCCACGAAGAAAAACAAAACTTTTGAAATTACCACGTCATGGTAGGCCATCACATGAAAAATTACAATGACCTTTTAAAGGCCATCCAAAAGCTGGTTAAGGACAGGGTGGTGGCAGAGCTAATGTCGAAACCGAGCACAAAGACCAACCCGCTCCCGTAGTTTGATGGAGCGGTGATGATGATAAATTCTAGGCTGGAAGAGAAGCACGTTTTGAGGTGTATTGGGGAAGAGATTGGAGAGTTCGTGATGGTCATAGGCACTGGGATTGATGAAAGCCAAGTCTTAGATATGCTCGCCCAGTCTACTCCCGGGGTGAATTCTATGAGATCGGTTCCAATGTTTGTTAAGAGCATGGCAAATGATTATGATCTGTTTGAGTCTGTATATGTTACAGACAGAGCAAAGGAGAAGGAGGAAGAGCTAGAAGTGATGAAGGTGAAGGAGAAGCCCATCGATTTGGATGGGTACGTGTTGAAGTCCCAGAGGAGGGGAGAAAGAGATGGCGCCAGTCAAGTGGAGGTCGAGGAAATCGTATGCGGTAAGGGCTCAATCAACCTGGACTCTTACCAATTGAAGAGTGTTAAGAGGAGAAAAGAGCAGCCACAGTACCCATGGCAGACACTCGCTGAAACAAGGGTGATAGAAAACAGAGTATTGAGAGTGACCCACAATGGTCGAGTTTTCAGGAATAATCCATCCAGCTTGGGAATTCATCAGTTGAGGAAGTCACGAGGGATCACACAAAGCCACCCCTACCCTCAGTGGTTAATGAAGATGAGCTGGAAGTCAACACTTTGGTCAACCAACTCAAGAGCACTTAATCAAGATACAGTATTTGGCAACTTCTGCGCTTTTCAGAGGCACATCGTCGAGGATTAATACAGAAGTTGATGGAGATGGAGGCCACACCGACCACTTCGGTGATTGAAATGTGCTCAGCTATAGGGGAGGGGATACCCTTGAAGAGAAGCCCCACCATCACATTTGACTGGTCGGACCTACCACCGGAACAACAAAACTACAACAATGCCCTCTTCATTAGGGTCAATATTTTTGACAGATCTATTCCGTGTATGATGGTGGATGATGGATCGGTGCTGAATCTGTGCTCGCTAAAAGTGCTGCCTCGCCTAGGATTAACTGAAAGTACGATAGAGAGGTCAAATACTGTCATCCAGGCCTATGATGACTCCAAGCGTGGGGTGGTTGGAACCTTCACTACAGCTGTAACAGTGAACGAAGTAAGGTTAGAAGTGAAGTTCATGGTGTTAGACATACCAATTTCCTATTGTCTATTGTTGGGCAGACCTTAGATTCACGCTTTGGGCACTGTCCCCTCTAAGCTCCACCAAAATATCAAACTGGATCATCAAGGAAAACCAGTCACTATAGGGGTAGATAAGGAGTCTGTGATGGTAGTAGCTGCATTTACGGAGCAAGGGCTGGGAGAATTAAGGGTGGCCATGATCGAACAGGTGGATGAGGTAGAGAAGAAGAAGAAGATCCCTATGCGCTATCGCTACTTCTCGATGGGTTTGAAAAAGATCATGAAGAAACAGGGATTCATTGTTGGGAAAGGAATCAGAAAACATCACCAGGGGATGGTGGAAGCCATTGATCCTCTCTTACTAACCCCTAGAGCTGGACTGGGATTTACTCCTAAGCACATAATTTAAAAACACAAAAGACCATCCTTCTGCAATATGGTCAGCGTATGCACCATTGAAGGGGAAAAGCAATACTTGGGGGATAGTGAACCAGTACTAATAGGAGAAGAGTCTATTTCGGGGTTTGAAATCTTCGGAGATGTGTTTGACTTCTCAAAGGAGTGTATGATAACTCCTACTATTGAGTTTGCGGATGACTCAGGAAAGGCTGGTCGCTCTGAAGAGATACAGGTTATAGCTCCAGAGGCGATAGTTGCAACTATCAAGGATAAGGGGAAGTCCAAGATGTTCATTGAAGATGAACCTGAATTTGAACCCATGAAAGATGAAGTCCATGATGCTATCAAGGCCATCACCAAAGCCCTTGCAGTCTTGATGAGGAATAAGGATGGGAGCACCAAGAAGCAGCTGCAAAAGTCATCACCAAAGCTGCTACCATGGAGAATAAAGTAGGACTTGTTGAGCCCACCCTTGAAGAGCCAGCCGCTGTGATGAATGAAGACCCTCCACCTGTAGAGGAGAATGATGCTGATAATGTAATCTTTTATATTGCAAACATTTTTTACGTTACTAATTCTGCCTATCAGGCGTTTCAATTAATGAATCGGAACTTTGCTTACTTGTGTAATGTTTCGCCAGATGGCAGCATACATTTTCATGATCATTCACATAACATTTTTAGCATAAGCGATACTTCATTGCATGAAATCAATTTTAGTACGGATAAATCACTAAAAATGGTGATGATTTTGAGTGATCTGACTCTTGAGGAAGAACGTGAGATAATAAATGTACTTAGAAAACACGTGGTAGCGTGTGTATGGTCCTATGATGACATGTCGGGTTTTAATAGAGAGATCGCTGAACAGAGAATTCTGATCGATCCACAAGTCAAACATGTCAAGTAGAAGCTGCAGAGGCTACAACCCGAATGGGTTGAGAAGGTGAAAGAGGAAGTAGCCAAGCAAATAGAGGTCAAGTTTTTGGAGGTGGTAGAGTACCCTACGTGGCTCACCAACATTGTACTAGTTGCAAAGAAGGATGGAAAGGTCCGAGTTTGTGTGGATTTTCGAGATCTGAATAAAGCTTCCCCGAAAGACGACTTCCCCCTTCCTCATATCGACATTTTGGTCGACAGCGCTGCACGGGCCGCTATGTACTCATTCACGGATGGTTTCTTAGGGTATAATCAGATCCTCATGGCTATCGAAGACAAGATTAAAACTGCCTTCATCACAGAATGAGGGTTTTACTGCTACAGGTTCATGCCTTTCAGGTTGAAAAAAGCTGGGGCAACCTATCAAAGATCTGCAACAGCCTTACTACACGACCCAATCCACAAGGAAGTAGAAGTGTGTGTAGATGATATGCTAGTCAAGTCCAACACTAGAGAAGAAAATCCAACAGTTCTCGATAGATTTCTTACCCGAATCAAGAAGTGTAACCTACGCCTGAATTCGAAGAAGTGTGCATTCTCAGAAAAGCTACTGGGGCATATAGTAAGTCAAAGAGGCATAAAAATGGACCGCGACAAGAGCCGAGCCATCAGGGAAATACTTGTGACGAAGATAAAGAAGGAAGTACGATCATTCTTGGGATCCATGCAGTATATCAGTAGATTCATCGCCTACTTAACTACCATTAGAGAGCCAATCTTTAAGTTGCTATAGAAACAGAAACTGATGGTGTGGAATGACCAATGTCAGATCACATTTAAAAAAATTTAAGGAATACATGATCAAGCCTCCCATTCTAAAGCCCCCCATTCCAGGATGTCCTCTTATCCTCTACTTGGTCGTTGAAGAGACCTCTGTTGGGGCAATGCTAGTACAAGAAGATGAGGACAAGAAGGAGCACGCAATATACTACTTAAGCAAGAAGTTGCTAGAGTGTGAAACCCACTACACTGTCATAGAGAAGATTTGCACGGTAATGGTATGGCTGACTAAGAAACTACGCCATTACTTCCAATCTTATCGAGTTCAAGCGGTGGTTGAGGTCGACCACATGAGATACTTATTCCAGTCCCCCACACTAGCAGGCAAGCTCTCACGATGGTTGTTACTCCTCTCCGAGTTTGACATTGAGTATATCACCAAGAAAGTCATTAAGGGCTTAGTGGTAGCTGAATTCTTGGCTAATCAGGCCATGGACTCCGATTACGTAGAAAACCTTAAGTTCCTAGATGAGAAACACTCCTTGGTAGAAGAAGTGAAGAAGGAATGGACGATGTATTTCAATGGCGTAATGAATCACAAGGGAGCAAGCCTAGGTGTAGTCTTAGTCACACCCCAGAATGAGGTCATTCCACTATCCAAGAGTTTGGAGTTCTCGGTCATGAATAACGGAGTAGAATATGAAGCATGTTTGTTCGGCTTGGAAGCGTTAAGAAAGGTGAAGGCCAAGGAAGTCTCAGTCATCGAAGATTCAGCCTTAGGAATTCGGTAAGTAACCGGTGATTGGGAGATCAAGGAGGAGTCGCTTCACCCCTATCTGGAAGCGGTCTAGGTAGCCTCCGCCAAGTTCGATAAATGTGTATTTCACCATGTTCTACGAGAAGATAAACAAATGGCATATTCCCTAGCCACTTTGGCCTCTATGTGGGAAGGGCCCCAGACCCAACCCATCAAACCATTGGTGCTTCAATCAGCCAGAGAGCCTTATTATTGTAGAGCAGTGACGGTCGATGAGGACTCGGACTCGGGTTGCTGGTACTTTGATATTGTCCAGTTTCTAAAAGAGGGGATTTATCCTGAGGGCTCCACGGACTCTGAGCGCACCTCCCTCCTTCGCCTGGCTATCCAATTCCGACTTCTTAACAACTATTTGTTTAGATGTACTCCAGAGGATTTGTTGCTCCGTTGCTTGAATGGGAATGAGGCTATGCTTATCATACGACGTATGCGCGCAGGGGATTACGAGCCACATATAATTGGAATAGCCCTGGCCAAAAAGATTCAATGTTAAGGTTATTATTGGACTACTATGGTTGTAGACTGCGTGGCGGAAACGAAGAAATGCCATGAATGTCAAATCTATGGGGATCTCAACCATCTACCCCCTTGGATCTTCACCATTTATCTACTCCTTAGCCATTCTCGGCTTGGGGGATAGATATAATTGGAGAGATTCGCCCCTCATCCAGCAATGGCCATAGATTCATCGTAGTGGTTGTCGATTACTTCTCCAAGTAGGCCGAAGCTGAATCCTACTCCAATATCACCACCAAGAAGATGGCCCCAAGTTTATAGAGAAACACATGTTCACCCTTTATGGGATTCCTCACCACCTTGTCTCAGATAACGGAGTACAATTCTAAGGGGCAATGGCAGAACTCCTCAAAAAATATGGTATTGAGCATCATCGCTCTTCACCATATAGACTACAAGTTAATGGGGCGGTGGAAGCAGCCAATAAGTCCATCAAGAAAATCTCGAGCAAAATGGTGACTACTTATTGAGATTGGGCAGATAAGCTACCTTTCGCAGTCTGGGGCTACAGAACGAGTATTAGGACCCCCATAAACCAAACTCCTTTCTCGTTAGTATATGGAATGGAGGCGATCCTGCTAGTGGAGACAAAAGTGGGATCATTAAGGATAGCCCTTGAAGCCAAGTTAGGGGAATCAGAATGGGCCAGGGCTAGGTTCGAACAGCTTAACATGATTAATGAGTATCGCCTCAAACCCTTGGACCACCTCCAAATGTATCAACAACGAATGGCCAGAGCGTACAACAACAAAGTCAAGCATCATAAGCAACCCCTGAAAGTAGGAGACTTAGTATTGAAGCAATTAAGGCCTTTGAACGTGGACGTCAGAGAGAAATTCAGACCTAATTGGGAAGGTCTGTTCATGGTCAAGAAAGAACTGAGTAAAGGGGCAATCAAGATTATGGATATGGAGGGTAACGAATTCGTCAACCCCATCAATCAAGACAGGCTTAAGCGTTACCATGTTTGAAAAGAAATAAATCCAGAAAAGCAGTACAAAAATAAAAAAATATATATGTATATAAGCCAGTCAGCTAACACTCTGTTGGTTGAGCAAAAATTAAGGCCATCTTTCGCAAAAAATAAGATAGTCCGCTAAGTTGAAAACCCGAAAAGGGCAATTCAGGCAACACTTAGGACAATGAGTGAAGAATAAATTCATTAGTTAGAAAACCTGAGAGGGCTAGCTAATGACAGGAGTCAGATCACTCGAAAAATTTGTACTTCAATTTATTTCAACAATAAAGATATCATTTCCTTCTGAAAATGTTTAATGTGTATGCTCATGGAAAAGCATGAATGCCAATGGTTGAAATGTCATAAGTAAACAACAAACATTTTTACGGTACAATTAGTCTAATAGTTTGTACTAAGGAAAAGACAAGTAAATCCGATAGAATTATACCACACTGGTATATTCTAAGAAAAAGTCGATTAATTTTCATTCTTTTTTTATAGCATCATTCTATACCAAGTCATCGAGCTGGCTCTACCCACGGCCATAAGGGCTCATCCTATCTTCCTCCCTCGACCACTCGCGAGTCACCCATGCATACCGTTCAGAGTCTATCAAGGACCTGGTCATTGCATGCCATCCATGATAGAACCTGTCTGTCTCCATAGTCTTGGTCGCTCCATAATCCAAACGAATAAACTAGGTATGCAGAACCCACAAGGTAGGCAGCCTATCCAGCCAAGAGTGATGCCACTCGGAAACCCGAGAAGAGCATATACTACGAGGTATCCTTTGACGCCTCCCGTTCTGCCTATATATGCAGCTGGGCGAGTAGAACGTGGAATAATACAGGCCCATTAGCAGGATAGCATCTTCGTGTATTAGGACTACGACATGAGTGATGGCCCACTAGGGGCATAGCCAGCAAATTTGATCATCAAAGAGTCGGCTAAAAATCTGGATCCAGTCATGCTCAGCTATCCCGGAATGCCCCTTGGTGGTTAGCCCTCACTTGTTATAAGTAACATGTGAATAATTGGAAGGGTTTCCTCGTGGATCATCAATCAGGGAAAGTTTCTCCAAAAGCCAAACCTGGGATTAACCCTGTTTAGAAAATCGGAAAATGAGGGAAGTAAATAAATGGTCATTGCGGGCTTACATCGAGAAGCGTGAAGTGATCATCGACCAAGTCAGGTCGGGAGGTGGCAGTATCTAGGCTGATGAGGTTCTCCGCCAGGGTTAAGGTAGATGGAGAATTCCCCCGAGAGAGTGGATCAATAATAGATATTAGCCGGTATGGAGCAACATGGCCAACTCTGCAAATAAACTCTGACAACAAGAGTAGAGCCACCATGAAGGGCCAAGCAATGTAAGCTCTAAGGGTATTGATTCACCACTCTAGCATCGCATTGACCCGAAACCCTCCTGGAGATGGTGGGTGTGCGAGAAAAGGGGTCACAGAGTCCAAATTTCACAAACCCCAGAGGGAAACTTGAGCACCGAAGCGATAGGATGGGGCTGCAAAAGGGAAAGCCTGGTGGCACAGAATCTCGAGGATGGCCTCATACTCTTCGATCATTGGATACATTTCTTGGTATGAAAATTGGAAAACATGGACAGCTGGATCCCAAAATGAAGCAGCGGCCCTAACAAAAGCCGCATTCAAGGGGTGAAAGGTGAGATATCGGAGGCCCTACAAGCTGAATCTTTCGAGTTTCTTCCAGTCAAGGTTCTTCAGTGTATAAAGGAAGGCCCGAAGTTGTTGATTGTGCGACGTCATTGAAAAAAGGGGAGAAAAGGGAAGCAAACATGGAAAAAGAGTGCAATATCGTTAACGATGTTGTAATATCGTTAACGATGTTGTAATATCGTTAACGATATTGCGATATCGTTAATGGTATTGCGATTCGTTAACGATATCGTGATGTCCTTAATGATATTGCTTTTCTGGAAGTTTGCCTATATCTATTAGTAGACTGACTTTTCCCATATTGTTAATGATATTATAGTTACAGTGGTCAGTCGGAAACCCAATTTCGACTAGAACTTAGTTTACAGGTAAATTTCAGACTGAGAGAAGTACCGTTAAGCAATAAAAGCTCGAAATCATCATAATCAAGTCAAAATGAATAGCAATACTTGGAATAAAAGTAGGGAAGTGTTTGAAAAGCGTCAGCAACGTCAAAAAGCTACAATGAGTTTTGTCCCTACGGTTTAAGAAATGATAACAAAAAAAATGAAAAAATGTTTAAATGGAGGAAGAATCCCCCTCATCCTCCGCAGTCTTGGCAATACAGCTATCCTCCTCCACATCTCGGCTCCCCGATCTGCCCGATGCATGCTGGAGTGGGAAGAGGATCCCTGGTGCATCCTTGAGAGACTCCCACCTGACGCCGCGGGATGCGCGAACCTCTGATACTAGGTCAGTTGCCTCTCCAAATCCTCGATCCTCTAACCCTAAGTCTTCATAACTTCCTGGGACCTCAGGAGATCCTAGTGCTCAATATCGATCAAGCCTGCAGTAGAAAGCATGCATCATAACACAAACATTCACAAAAATGTCAACATTTGATGAAAGCAACAAGCATTCACTATCATCTCACAAACCCAACATGCTTAAATAAATAGTGCATATTTTACCAATCTTGAATAGGATTACCTCGACCACACCGTTCTGCGCAATGATCATATCACGAGTAAACAGGTAGTCACGGACATATGACTCAGCATCAGCCCGGGGAACCTACCATTTGAGAAGCCAAAGTCAGGATATGAATCAATGGGTTGGAAAGTCAAGCTTTAAAAGAGGAAACTCATGTGGGTGGTATCGTCAGAAGCGAAGGCCATAGTATAACAGTTCTGAGGAAGAGTGTAATCCCGTCGCTCCCCCACCCTCCCCATCAACGAGAAGTTGGTCTCCAAAGTAGTGAGGAGGTGGCCCTCCACCAACCTGGGGACATGATATATCAGGTCCTCTGAATCAGACCAGAGTGTACAGGCCCGTTTCCCTACACCAGCCTGTTCGATAAAAGCAGTAAATACACAACAAAGATAATAAAAATCCAAAGGGAATCAAGTTGAGAAGGATTCATACTCTGGAAAAGCTCGGTCTGCCACCACCATGGTCCCAACTGCCAGCTCCACCACCGCCACTGTGGTCCCAACCACCAGCTCCACCACCACCACCATGATCCGAGCTGCCAGCTCCACCACCGAGGCCCCGCCACCGACGTCATCATCACCTCCATGACCCAGACCACCGTCAAGACCATCATCGTCGTCGCCTCCACCTAGCTCAGCTTCCTCCTCCTTGTCATCTGAAGGGGTTCCACCCACTATCTCTATCACCTTCTAGAGATGCCAATCCCACGAATCGTCGAAAGTAATGCGAGGGCAGGAGGGATCAATCGATCCAGGTGTGCTAGGTAAGAATCACTGATGGAAGGAGCCGACGCGCCATCCCCCTTGATGAATGTGGCCTGATTTACCACAGATCTGATCATTAAGTTTTGCCAGAATACACCGACAGGAGGAGAGGGAGGCACAAGCCGCTCCATGATGGTCGAAGTTCGCCAAGATCGGACTCTCTCCCCGAGGTACCACTCGAGGGAGAGAGGGACTCTAAGACCAAGCGATGGTCATCAACATCAGCGCGCATAGTCACCACCACCTCTCGGTTTGACACCATGGTCCAAGGGTCCTAGCTAATCTACAATTGCAAAAAAGAAAGCACATGTTCATAATGAGATAATCAAAGTAAGGAAATAACGAAAGACTCAGGGAATCATTTAAATACCTGCTCGAGCGTGAGGCCACGAAGGCACTCTCGATATCGAGTCCGCTACTTACGGAGTCCCCCGATCGGACAGCACTAGATGGCTAGGAAGGGCTCATCCCGAACTACCCCGGTCTTGAAGACCGGGTGAGGAAGAATCTGGTACGAAAAGGCCCAAACCTGCAGCAAAATCAAAGTCAAACAAAGCCACGAAAATAATAAGAAATATGTGTAAAAAATCCAAAAGGCTGAACCAATTACCAGAAGGAGGACGTGACTCAACTTGAGGGCCTTTTCGTCGGCTCTCACCGCACAATCTAAGCCATAGTACATCTGGCCCAAGATAACCCTCGGCCAGTTCAGGACCGAGATCGACACCAGGTCCTCCACTACGGAGATCAACTCGTAGTTGATCTTACTGGAGGCAACGGGGAAGAAAAGCACCATCAGTAGGCTAATGACGAAGGAGCGAACGCGCTGAGCCCTCTAGTCCGTAAGCACCTCATCCATCGAGCACCAATAAGTATACAACTCTTTATACGAGAGCTTACCCGCCCGAGGGGCAACGTCTAACAGCTCGCGCACCTGGTTGATCACCCGGTGGGAGGTTGAGAAACGGTCCATGAAAACATCAAAGTGGATGGCCCCGGGTGCCAGGAGAGGCCGTTCATCGCTACCAGATCCGAAGGAGTGATGGTCTGCTCTCCCATATATAGGATGGTGGAAAGTGTGGGCGGTCTCTGACCAGCGCTCGACCAGTGCAGTACATGTAGGGTGGGAAAGATGAGGCATATGCGCTGGTAAAACCTGCACGAGTCCGCTAAAACCAGTGACATCAATGGCATCGCGAAGCTCCGGATCTCCAGCTGTGTGGTTCCACCACCGCCCGATAGCCCCTATACTAGCAAAGTTGGTATAAACAAACATACAAGACACAAGAATAAAAAGTAAAACCAACTCAAAAATCCGTATCCTTTCACTCTTGAACATTTTTTTTTCAAGAATGTGTGTCATCTGAAACCGTAAGTTAAGTCGAAATCGCATGCGGAATTGGTTTTCAGTGTCGTTAATGGCATTGCAATGTCGTTAATGACATTGCAATGTTGTTAACGTCTTTACAGTGACAGAGGCAGGAAAACAGCCTCTACCGCGATTTCAATCCCTAAAAATCCAAATTTTTGCATTTTAATCCCCCACATCAGGTTCCAAATCATCCTAAACTACGTATAATTAACAAATAAAGCCTAATCATGCATCAATTTCATCTAAAACATATAATTTTCACTAAATTCCAAACCTAGGTTTTAGACTAAAATCGGGAAAAAAACTCGAAATTGAGGGAGTTTCAGCTTACTTGGACTACCGAGGCATGTTCCCCGAGCCTCGAGTGGAGAGTAGTGATCGGGGAATCGATCGAAATCCTGACAAATTCATCATCCCGTTCGAAATAAAACGCCTCCTCCACTGAACATCGTTTGAAGTTCGGGATGTCAGGGTGGGCTTTAAGAGAAGAGGAAGAACGACCGTCGGGTTGCGGGACTTGATCTTGCACAACATCTTCGTGGGAGAATCGGAAAAGAAATTCGGTTTTTGGAGAAAAATAGGTTGTTTTTCGATGAAAAGAGAAAAGGGGAGAAATTCAATGTCATTAACGACATTGACTTTTGGCCCGGCCCATCTCTTTTATTTTTAGCCTAAACTCATTTTCAACAACGTAAAAGCCATCTACAATGTCTTTGAACCCCATAAAATTCACAAAAAACACTTGGGCAACTTCGGGAACCTCGCAAATGGTTTCGAAACTCAGGCACGCTACCCGAGTTAATTATTACGCATTCATATTTTAATTCACTTTATTAAAGGGGAAAAAACTTTTGCTTCCAGCAATCTCAATCAATGATTAAAAAATGCATTCATAACTTACATATTCATAAATTTCTAACTCTTTACAGTCAACGAACTTCCTACAGTTTGAAATTTTCTGACTTTTTACAGTCAACGAACTTTCTACAGTTCGAAAATTCTTGACTTTTTACAATCAATGAACCTTCTACAGTTAAAAATTTTTCTGACTTTTTAAAGTCAACGAACCTTCTACTGTTCGAAAATTTCTAACTTTTTACAGTCAACGAACTTTCTACAGTTCGAAATTTCCTAACTTTTTACAGTCAACAAACTTTCTACAGTTCAAAATTTCCTGAATTTTTTCAGTCAACGAACTTTCTACAGTTCAAAAATTTTCAACTTTTTACAGTCAACGAACTTTCTACAGTTCAAAAATTTCTGACCTTTTACAGTCAACGAACTTTCCACAGTTCAAAATTTCTTGACTTTTTACAGTCAACGAACTTTCTACAATTCAAAATTTTTTAACTTTTTATAGTCAACGAACTTTCTACAGTTCAAAAATTTCTGACTTTTACAGTCAATGAACTTTCTACAGTTCAAAATTTTCCCGACTTTTTACAATCAACGAACTTTCTACAGTTCAGGTCTTCACGAACCATGTCCCGCCTCGCGTCTTTAGCAGGCCTTCCACCGCATACGCATAGGATCCTCAACCAGAAGGACGGTGGCACATAGCCAACTGTGTCAACAAGCCAAAGGATGACCTTCAAGGGGGCTATCATTGCCAAACAGGTAATTCATGAGGGGCACAGAGAGGCCAAACCCTGAAGACGCCGCACTGAGATGAGAGTTTCTAGCCATCATTTCGAAGAGTGCCAACAACGACCGGGCAGGAATCATCTCTAAAACCCCGCTGCACTTTCAATCGTGGGACCATACTGATCTCATATCAGCAGTGATCCCATGAGTTCGATGATGAAGCTGTAATTTTTCCCTTGTTTACTTTTCACATTTTTCAGGGTCTTGAAAATCGTCTGGAAATCAACTGTCTTGTTTCTTTGAGCCTTTTCTTTCTTAAAAATCCCACATTAAAAAGAAAAGCCTAGTCTGGCCATGCAATGTCGTTAACGACATCGCAATGTCGTTAATGACATTGCAGTGGCAACAGAACCAAAATTGAATTTTATGAACTTTTTCAACCAAAAAGCAAATCTTTGCCCCCTGGCTCGGGTCTTATCTTTTGAAATACAGCTGCCACACTTTATCTACACTAAAATTTCAACATTTAGATAGGTGATTGAGGAAGAAGTTAAAAAAAGGATCCTACATCAACTTCTTTTTTGGATTGAATAGGGCTCTCTCTTTAAATGAGAGCTGGTTTTTCAGAATAATGGGATAGACATTTAGCAGAAAACACACATTTTAGCAAAAAAGAAGAGAGCTCACATTTTAGCAAAAAGGGTAGAAGAAAGTGAGCTTGAGAGAAGTGAGTGTTATTTTGTATGGTTTTTTTTTTATTTTTAAGCATTCTAAAGGCATTTTAAGTGTTTTGATAACTAAGTAATCATCTATTAACTTCTTTTACTTTGTATTTCTAGAACTTGAGTGTGTAAGTTCGTGGATAGTGCATGAACTTGGGCTATCTCGGGTCATTTAGGCAAGTTATAGGTTTAGTCCACTTGTTTCGGAAAGTGAGGTATTTTGAGAGTTTAAGCAAACTGGAGGTTTAGTTTTTTTAGACATTTTATAATGAGTTCTAGCTCAATAAGAACTTCGTTTAAGTGTCTACAACAAGCATTTTTTTACTCATTTAGAAGTTTTTAGTCTTTAAAACAGTTTTCGATAATTTTTCGAGTTTTTAAGTTTTTGGAAGTCTAAACTTGAGTGGAGAAGGATTTCTACTTCCTTTCTTCCTCTTGTCGAGACTCACATTTAGAGAGTTTTAACTCTCTTCATAAAAGAGTAGCACTTACTCTTCATTTTCTAACAAAATACAAACTGAACCAAAGAAATGAGGAGGATTTTCCAGAGATTTTTTATGGACCGAGCAAAGTGGATTCACGGCAACGGGTTAAGCCTTTGAGTTCCTAGAGTCATGTCTCACTTGTTTGTAACATATGTTTATTCAGGATGGTTGAAAATGGAAAAAATATAAATAAAATAGAAACTGCCCATGTTCTGCCCCTGCAATGTCGTTAACGACATTTCGATGCCGTTAACAGCATTGCAATGCCGTTAACAACATTGCTGATGTCGTTAACAACATCAGTTTCTAGATAGAACGTAGGCAGAATGTTCGTGAAATTTCCCGATTTCGATTTATGTTCAAGAGGGTCAGTGGAGACCATTCAGGCCTGAAACTTGAGTTTTTAAGTAATATAATACGTATGTGTGAAAATTTTACGAACCCGAGATCGTCCCCAAGGGAGTTTGGACGGTTGAAGTCGATTTCCCTTCGTCGGGATTCCATTTTATCTACTTTAACTGTTTCCTCTTCAGAGTGATTTTTAAAACGCCATAATTTACATTTTTAGACCTAGATTTATTTTCTATCAATATTATTATGAAGTGTGTTAGGAACCCTGATGAACGGAACCGAAGTTCCCGGATAACCGACCCGACAAATATTCGCATGTGGCATTTTCACTAAAAAATTATTAAACTTATGTGCATAAAATGAACCCTTTTTACGGAAAAGAAATTTCAAATTCTTTGATGTTTTAAATTAGCTCACTTGGGTCTCGCAAAAATCAAAACGAACATACTTGCAACTACTTGTGATGTGCCGTATTTGTGCTAACCTTTATGGATGCAGATTGTTTAGGATAGATGCATGTTAGGATTTAATTTCCTTCGGGTATTGCTTTTCACTTTGAAATTAAATGTAACATTTGTTATATCTCGATGTATTTTAGGCAATTGTATCCCCTAGATTTCGATGTGTTTAGGCGATTTGTAAAACCCCCAACCCAATGATGTAATTAATCCCCCATAGACTAGGCGCATTTAAATATCCTACGCATTCACTTTCCGTAATTTATTTACCGTATTATGCATGTGTGATAAACTATGACATAAAATGAAAATATCTAGTTTAGTTCAAATATTATAAACGTGGTTTCTATCAAGTATAATTTAACTCAAATGACGACGAAATAGGTAACTCATCCGAACCCAAATCTCTTTTCAATTGGTACGGATTAGGCAAACGGATCTAAGTTGTACCAAATTTTCCCGGAAGAGCTGATCCAGGTGGCGAATCTGTAACATTAAATACAGGTTCTGATCTCTAGTTTATTAAGCTTGAAAAGCACATTTTCAAACCACATTTTATTCAAGTAACGCATCCTTCGAAGCATGCTCCTTTCGGAAAAATACCCCACGCCCCATCTCACGGGGCCAGCGCCTCATGGCTACCGCGTGGGTCGAACGTCATCCACTCACACTATCAGACTTAGCACCCAGCTCAACTGAACATGTCCTCTTTACGTAAGCAGGACATCTTCAAACTCTTAAGTGAGAAAAGAGCTTGTTTCTTACCATACCACAATTCGTATGGAGTTTGATCAATTGATTTCGAGGGCACTCTATTTAGTATATGAACTGCTCTCTCAAGTGCATTACCCCAAATGGATCTGCTGAGTTCTGCTTGGCTCATCATGGACCGAACCATATCGAGTAGGGTTAGAATTCTCCTTTCTGATACTCCATTATGTTGGGGTGTATAAGGAGGTGTCTACTAAGATAAAAGACCATTATCTATTACATAATCCTGAAACTCTTGGCTTAAGTATTCACTGCCCCGATCAGATCAAAGAGTCTTGATTCTTTTCTCATGCTGTTTCTCTACTTCGGTTCTGAACTCTTTGAATTTCTCAAAACTTTCAGACTTGTGCCTCATAAGGTATGGATAACCATATGGTGAGTAATCGTTGATAAAGGTTATGAAGTAGACGAAACCCTCATGTGTCTTAAAACTCATTGGACCACATACATCAGAATTTATTATTTCCAAGGTATTAGTGGCACGCTGACCCTTTCCTTTGAAAGGTTTCTTAGTCATCTTTCCCTTTAAGCAAGGTTCGCACACCCCATAGGATTCCTATTCCATTGGGCCCAAGTCACCACATTTGTGTAACTTAGTTAAGTGAGTCTCATTTATATAACCTATATGACAATTCCGTAAGTATGAGGATTTCTCATTATTTAGTCTCGATTTCTTAATAATGTTCATATTTAGAATTTCAATTTTAGTATCTAGAACACAAATGCCATTAATAGATATTCCACAAGCATAAAGAACATTATCACGTTGAATTTGACAATTATTATTAGAAAATAAATATTCAAATCCCTCTATTGCTAAACGCGCAACAAAAATAATATTCTTAGTGATAACAGGAATATAATAGCAATTGTTCAAAACTAAATGTAGGCCACTAGGCAATCAAAGGCTATATATCCCTACAATTGTTGCAACAACCCGTGCTCCATTTCCCTCTTTTCTAGCCTCCTACTGTTCTTCAATCCCTACACAGAAGTACAGTTATGAGTACCACAATCAATATCAAATACCCATGTAGACTCGTAGGGAGCTGTAGAGAAACTCTCTAGTATGAACATACCTCTAGAAATTCGAGCTATAAATCTCATCATCTAATGAGCTTGTTCCAAGAGAAACATTTTCCCTCTTCAACTCAAACTTCTTCATGAGCTTTCTCTTGACTTTTAAACCTTTGAGTTTCTTCAACTTAAGGTCCTCTACATTCACTTCCTCTTTGAGTTTATTTCTAAAATGAATCTCGTATATCTCGAGCACGTCCATGAGTTAGGTCAAGGTACAGTTGGGAGAACACTCCTTAAGCATCTTCTTGAAAGAATATTATATTTAGTGGGCAATGCCCTCAATACTATTTCCATCAAATACTGCTCACTGTACTAAACTCTCAACCCTCTCAATTTCTCTGAGTTGTAATATATGTTTATAACCAACTCCACTACTGAGGTGTGTCCCTGCAACTTACTGTGGAATAGTTTATCTTCTAAACTTTCCACTAACTTGAGATGACGAATCATGGTTTCCAGGTCCAACCCTTTGTACACACGTGTGTACCTTGGGAGCATGTGGTCCAACCAATTTTCCTTAATAGGTAGCATCCATAGCCACTCATCATGACCCTCGCTATAACAGGTCAAGCCCTAATAAGATAACCATGATTGTAAACCATTCATTTGCATCTCATGCAATTGTTAATCCATTTGATTTCTCTTTCTCGAGAGGTGCGTACCCAATT
Source organism: Euphorbia schlechtendalii (assembly GCA_949673415.1). Classification (NCBI taxonomy): domain Eukaryota; kingdom Viridiplantae; phylum Streptophyta; class Magnoliopsida; order Malpighiales; family Euphorbiaceae; genus Euphorbia; species Euphorbia schlechtendalii. The sequence goes on along the minus strand of CATIWQ010561328.1, from coordinate 32,110 downwards.
GTACGACTCCTCAAATGTGTTTCTAATCTAGCATTAGTTCCAATGATATGGACAACCAACCCATTTTGGTTAAGGCATTAACCCCATCTAGTCTCATGACTAAACACATGTTAAGGGAAAGCATGTTGTACATGTCCTTATATCCATTAATAAAGTTCGTATAACGACTTATGACGAGAAGACAATCTACCACCTTAATATTCTTATAGGGATTTTATTGGTGCTGCTGATCTAGCCCTTCTCTAGGTCTTATACGATTGATATGATTATGATAATAATAATTCTGGGCTATTTGGAATTATTAACTCTAAGGGAACATGCTCAAGATTGATACATCATAATCATTCCATTATGCCAAGACTCCATATAGCATGCAAAACAAACAGGGTCCATGTTTAAGTTGTTGCACCTATGTCTATAAGTTTTAATTAGCTTAAACCATGTTTGTAAAACCATATGCGGAATCCAATTCCCATACTAGAAATTAACTAAGCCATGAAAATCCCTTGGGTACACTTCAACCTAATAACGATGGAGATTTCCAGGTAGGAAAGGCCCCTCAAAGTGAATGAGCATCCAAGTCTAATCATTACCAAAATAACCACGGGGCACTTCGATTCGTTGTACCAAGGATAAATATGATTCAAAGATTTCATTCTTTAATTGAGTGAAGTACGGGACGACCCTCAATTAAAGCATTTACACGTTTGGTAAAACATTGTTAACTTATATGATAATCACCTAGACTAAGTTTGAGCAAAACCTTACTCTAGTTATCACATTATTTTCTATAACAAGAATTGAAACCTAAGCCATGCATAGCATACTTTGATCAATTAAAAAAAATACCAATTTCAACATATTATAATCAATTATGCATAGCATAAGGCAGGCTCTTATAAAACTGTCGGTTAATCAAGACAGTATTTGAGCATGCAACGTTGCAAGGAGGAGTTTAAAAACTTTAAAATTAACTCTAAAGGATCTCCTAAGCATGACATGATTGATATAATCTAAGTTGAAACATTCCATAGATACCAATAGGTTTATAAAACTTATAAAAGAAATGTAGCATCTAAGTTAAGAATATTACAAGTTAATGTGTGCTTCTCTCTTTTGGATGCAGCGTTCCCTTAGAGCAATTCGGAAGAACTCTGTTGGCGCTAGCCTCCAAACTAGGATAGCCTCTACGATTGATCCATACGGATCTTCACCGACTAAAACCTCTGCTGAGGTAGATACTGTTGGTAGACAGCAACAGCTAGACCGCTCGAAGACCAACCCGAAAATATTACCTGAGAAGGCTCACTTCAAAATAGAAAGAGCCTTCCAAAGAATTCTTCGTCTCTTGGAGAAACTCATGGAGGAAAAAATCTCACGAAGAAAAGATGTCGAACTTAGAGGGAAAGGCTTAGTTGAAGTACTTTGAAAGAGGGGGGGGTGGAAGGAGGCTATTTATAGCCAAAAGGGGGGAGAAAAATTGCTCCCCCTAACTGATGTGGGATTGGTGTAAAACATAAATACCACGTGAGCTTGCAAGCCCGCGCAAGATGCTCCCCGAGAATCTCACGGAGTAGCCAGCGCGTAAGGCAAGCCCCTTGCATGGGCTTGCCTTATGTGCTGTGAGCTTCGCGAGAATCTCATAAGCCTGCAGCAGCCTAGGATTATGAGATTTTCTTGCAAGCCCGCTCGTGGCAAGCCCGCACGCTTCCGCAAGCTCTTGAATTTTCAAATCCATTTATAATCTTTGGAAGCTAATTTCAAGGATAAGTATAAGATTCAGATACTTCTCCACAAGCTGATCCTAAGGTTTTTACTATACTAATTTAGAGGGCTTATATTCAGTGATGAAGCCAAAAACCTTGTTCCCCACTTTTCTATCGATAAGATAAAAGTTCAAAATACAAACAACTATTGTCAATACCGTTTATCAAATAGAAAAAATGGTGACCACTGCAAGTATGCAGTTTCGATGTAGTTTTAAAAGATATAGATCCCATAGGGAAGGAATTCGGTTCTTAAGACCAACTAAAGTTACGAAACAAAAGAAATAAGATAATTTATAAGGCTTGGATGGTATGAATGATAGACTGATGAATAGACAGATGCGTTAATAGATTAGAGAAGATGTAAACTATATAGATATTCTCTAAGAACAAGTATAGTAGAGAAAAACATGCAAAAATCATCAAGAAGATTTCATACACTAGATAACTTCAACAAATATGGTTCTAGACTCCCTAATATTCAATAATTCACCACAGAGCAACACATGAAATGACTTTTCTAAATCTAGGATAAACGAATATGACACTTATAAAAACCTGGATAACAATATTACTATGCTTAGTACGGGTCGCTCTCACATAGCCATATTACCACTCCAAAAATGTTGGCTCACTAAACAGCGTTATAATCACAGATCCAGTGACTATACACAATCTTGTTAACCTTGAAATCACTCTTAAAGTTAACTCAAAAGCATATAACTTGATTAATATAAATGACGTAATACGAAATACTCGTTACGATACATAGAAACATCATAAACTTTGAAATAGAAAGTATAAGTAGAAAACAAAGTAAAGTTGTAAGGTATGCAAGTGAAAGCTAAAGTTGATCATATCATATCCACTCTTTAATGGGAGTCATCAATTCCCGCAATTCCTGCGTCTACTTTGAATTAGGTCTCGACTCGTACAGAACCTCCGCTAAGATGCTATTGTTTGTGAATTTCGAATAAAAGAATGTTGAAGAACGAAAACTTTTATTAATAAGTGCTTTGCAATTACACTCATACAACAAACGCTTAAATTTGTGTAGAAATATAGTGATCAAAATAGGAATCAAATCACTTATACATTTTTCTTGCTATGACTTTGAACCTAGAGAAATCTAGATATTTTCACTCTCTATCTATACACGTATACTATCATTCAATACCTACTACCTATTACCCATACCATGCCATGAAATTGGTTGATTGAATCCTCTATTTATAGAGTACAAAGGGTTGCGTCTATCCAAACGAAGAGTCGTGTCCATTGGTGAAGAGTTGCATCACTTCAATATGATTGGATGTAAAGATTCATCCTCATCCACAATGGAAATGCACCTTTTTATAATTGGTTGGGTTCTAAAAGGGGTCTTTTTGGTTGTAGTTGAAGGCGGTTGATCGTTATTATCTAATGGTTATTAGTTGAAAAGAGATAACCAATAACTGTCACTAGTTGCAACCGCGAATTACATGTTGTGATCGTGACTAATGGTTGACAACTTTCTATTTTGAAGAATAACAAGTCGCGACCGTGAATGGGTGTCAAGACCGTGAATTGTGTTTTTCTTCAGAATTCTTCTTGCAACTTTACTGATCTTCGACAACTTCGATCCTAAGCCAAATCCTTGTGTTCCATGCATCTTTTTGCACCTTTTTCACTCTTTTTACATAGAATTCCATCTTTGATCATTTTACTCCCAAGATTCACCTAGCACTTGCATAAAAAACAACTACATACCACATGAAATCTTTCATATAAAGTGTAAAATGAAACAAAACCATATCGTTTTATGATTGAAAATATCATGATAATAAGTGTAACTATACACTTATCACAAGCTAAACTCAATATCTTCCAAAAAGAATTTATGGATAATAATATTGTCAAACATGCCACTAGCATCAGTATTAATTTTCCCACGACCGTGTCCCACCCTCATAACAACTTCTTATTTTTTTAGGTACCTTCAATACACCCTGGCCCTCAGTAATATCAATCTAGAGGGGTTTCATTACAACATCCCCAATAATCATTGGAGTATTTTGTACTGTATCCCATTTATTAGTGATACTAAGAATTGCAAAACAAAATACAGGTTATATAATTTTCAAATTTCTTTCTACACTAGTCAGGTTCAATTGGAAACAAACTCTCTGTTATTACGGGGTAAGACTGCATACACCCGACCCCGCTTCCCCCCTTGTGTGGGAGCCTTGATAGGCAATTGAAATTATGTTGTTGTTGTTTTATACACCACTCAATTACTGGGATAAAAGATAGAGGCTTTTAAATTGTTGGTAGTTTTTTAGCATTCACAAACTAGAACATAAGTGTCTTAACTACGTGATGTCTTCTAAAAGTAATCCACGATCTTTGACGTCTCTGGGTCCTGCAAAACAAGTCTCCGACCTGAAGTGTTTTCAGCGAAGACCCTCCGATATTTAAGTTAGTTCTCTGAGAAGGGCGATGAATATGTTCTTGGTCAAGTAAACAATTACCTCTAAAGTGCGAGATGGTCTTGCTATTTATAGGGATACATGTAATGATGATATGTTGGTCTGCCTGTAAGTTGTGAGCACGTGGTAAGCCACTTGAGGGTCTTTTCAGTCGACTGTGCATTAAATGATTCATCCCTGCCAGTCAAGGTTGCATTTATTGGATAGAGGAGAGATAAGGAGAGCATAGGGTCGGTGTGGGTTTTGCCGATGGTGTCTCTGCTTAGGAGTGGTGGGTAGCGCTGAAGGCCATTTGATGGCAGACTTTGCCTCAGCGTAAATGTTACGCTGAATATTAGTGCGTGTTTGCGCCGAGGCCTAATTTGAATGTGGTCTTGTTTTTAGGCCAATGTGCACTTATTTAGGCCTTTAATGGGCCTTGCCTTCAATGGGCCTTGAAATCAGGAGTCCCCCCCCAACGAGCCCAAGTGAAAGGCTCTTTAGGGCCTTTAAGATGTCTGTGAAAGGTCCTTAGGTACGTGTATTGTCGCTTTTGTGGAGCTGCGAATGTTGATCTGACGTGGCCTTTCACATTCGCTGTTGGTTTTCAGTAATGATGGCGTTTCATTTAATGGTGTACCATTTCGCTTTCCTTGTGATTTGCTATATATATTAGGGTATGCGTATTCTCATTGCTCTTTCGCTTATCTTGGCTTTCTGCTAGTTTGTTGCTATTTGCTCCCTAATCTCGTTATTTTCTTCTAGCGAATTACTGTCTAACTTCTTCCTCTTGTACTAAGTGAGTTACCCTTCTTTTGCTCTAATTTCTTTTATTCTAAGATAATGTCTTCAGATTCATCTGATTCTTGTGCCTTGGTCCATCACGCCGGTCACCGTCAACCGGTAGAGGTGAGTTCTCTTCCTCCTGCTGCGGTGCTGCCCTTGAGGGGCCCCGAGGACTCCGCCACGAAGGAAGTGGTGGGGGTGGATTGGGCTCTATCCTGCGCCATCAATTTCTAACAGGGGAGTCCTCTTCTCCTTTTCCCGCCAAGGGGGCGAATGTTCAAACACCCATCACCATCAAGAAAAAAGAGGCTAGCGAAGTTTTCCAACTATTGGTGGGAGCGTCATGCGGTATTTTGGGGAAGGCCTCGAAGAAAGGTGAGGTGATGTGGAATCCTCCAAAGGAGGATTTGGTGCTTGTAGTTTATCAGCAAGTACGTTGGGGGTTTCGCTTTCCTTTGGAAGCTGGTGTGGTGGATGTGCTACGTGAATTTGGTTTGTGCCCTGGGCAACTATATCCGAACGCCTGGATCGTGTTGACTGTCCTGGCGCGTATGTGCCACGAACTGGGTTTTACCCTCTTGGGGCATGTGTTCCATCTTTTCTTCAGGCCTCGTACGATGCACGCGGGAGCTTTTGTATTTTGGGGTAGCACAAGAGAAACCACACCAAAACCGGTGGAGAAGAGATCCCATCTGAGGAATTTTAAAGACAAGTGGTTTTGGGTATTTCCAGCTCTTGATAATGTTGAGAGGGATGCGCCGAATCCCTTGAGGGATGGAAAGTTTCTTTTCCATACTCGCTGGAACCGTACCCCTGAGGATCCTCACAGTTGGCACCGAGCCAAAGATTTGAGCAGTTCACAACTCTGAGAGGCTGAGATTGTTCGTCAAATTCGACCAAGCATCCATTAGCATGTGGCGGAGTATTTGCTTGGTCAACCAGATGGCCTTTTTTGCTGGATGGATCAAGGGGCCATCGCTTATACCGATTTGACTGCTGAGGGTGGTGAGATTTCGGAAAACTGATCACTGCTTTTCTTTTTATTTTTAGGAATGGCTCGTATTAAGTGGAAACCAAAAATTATTCCCGCAGTGGCAGCAGTAAGGAAGCGGGTGCCTGAGATTATCTCATCGGTGGCAGCCGTTGGTCCCACACCTGTAACTGCAGAGGTGACGCCAAATGTGGAGGTTATCGCTGAGGGCTGGGCTCAACGGCTACTTGAGCAGGGGATTGTAGATCCTCTTCTTGCTCAACAGGGAGCCGCCAAGGCAGAGGGGGATGTGGTTGTGATAGATACCACCCCGCCTAGGGCCGTAGTGTTTGCAGGCAACACCAAGGGGCTTCATGCTAGGAAAAAGGCTCTCGCTGCTACGGCCGAGGGGCGTGGAGATTAGGGAGAGAGGACAGAAGCGTCCCCATGATGATGACAATGCTGGAGGGAAGTCCTCCAAAGGGAAAGCTTCGCTGACGGAGGAGGAGCAGGTTCAGTGGGCGAAGTACGATCCTCTATTGGTATGTTTGACGATTAGAATTTACCTTTGTTTTGTTTCTGTTTGTGCTGTATACCAAATTTTGTTCGACTTCTACGCAGTTATAGCGAAAGGTCTATGGGGAAGATGTACCTTTGTTGAAGGCTAAGGTTTTGGGGGAGCTGGGGCGCTACACCGAGCTCCCTAGCGAAGAAGCATGCTTTGGTGCTATGGGCCCCGCCGAGCTGGAGGCCTATGTTGAGCAGCAGGCTTTGCTTGTAAGTATTTCCTTTTATGGTTAGGGATTGGTTCGCTAGTTATATATGCGTTTTGTACTCTTGCTGTTGGTTGTCTAATTTGTCCATGTTGCTGTGAAGGCCTTTTCTGCTGCCCATCGGGTGGCGAAGGTGCTGGTTGAGGCACATTGTCAAGTGGAGACAGCATATGCTGCCTCCTAAGGCAGTGCCAAACGGCTGAAAGAGGTACAACGAGAGCATGATACCTTTGCTGAGCTGAAGGAGATTGCTGGGAGGTTGGGGAGACGGGTAAGAAACAAGCCGCGGAGCTGACTCAAGCTCTTGCGGACTTGGAAAATTCGGAGAGTAAGAGGAAGGAGCTGATCAACACCATGCGGGGGATGGAAGACAAGCATGAGGTGGCATTGGCCAAAGTTAAATCTGCCACCGAGGTGGAGAAAAAGAGATTGAAGGCGTTGATAAATGATTTAAGGGTTGAGCTGGCGAAGGAGGGAGAGGAGAGAGCGAAGGTGGTAAAGGATTTGGAGAATGCGAAGAAGGGGTTGGGCTATTGGAGGACTAGCACTGAAGGGAAGATCGAGGCCTTACGAGATCTTCAACTTAAGTTTGATCGTCACAGGGCCAAGTATAAGCTGAATGTGAAGCAAACCCACGAAGACTGGCGAAAAGATCATCTTAGCTATAGAACCGCTTTTCTTCGCGCGGTACGTGTCAAGTTCCCTAAGTCTGACATCAACGATCTTGCCTAAATAGCTCCACAGGATGAGCCCCTCGGCCGCTGGGAGGAAGATGAGAGCATCTTTGGGCCTCCTGTGCCAGAGCCCTCTTATTCTAACTTATCCTCCGTAGCAACGGATGAGGGGGAGGTTTAGTCGTGATAACCTCTAGCGTACTTCTTTTTCTTTTTTGTAGTTTTTTTGTAAAATATTGAACTTTTGTAGCTATTGAGCTCGGCTGTTGTGATCTCATAATTTGCCTCACTAATGGAATTTTTATTGCCTATCGATAGGCTTTTTTGTTAAGTTGCTGGATACGTATTCTCCATTGACTTTTACTAGTTTGCTGCTCTTTGATAACTAAGGCATGATGTTGGTTCCCCCTTGTTGGGTTAGCCACCGAAACGTAGATTACCCTTATTTTTATATCATATGCTGAATTAGCTGAATTGTAGCTTGACATGGCTTTTATGTTGTCTAGTGGAACTCAAGGGGATGTGACCTTGAGGGTTGTTTTTTCTTGCCTAAGTTTCAAAGCTTGATAGCGTCGAGGGGATCTCGTTGATCTGACCCTGCGGGCCTTTTCGGTTTGCTTTATTTTCAAAGCGTGACAGTGCCGAGGGGATCTCGCTAATCTGACCCTGCGGGCTGTTTAGGTTTGCTTTAATTTCAAAGCGTGATAGCGCCGAGGGGATCTCGCTGATCTGACCTTGAGGGCTGTTTAGGTTTGCTTTAATTTCAAAGTGTGACAGCGCCGAGGGGATCTCGTTGATCTGACCCTGTGGGCTGTTTAAGTTTGCTTTAATTTCAACGCGTGATAGCACCGAGGGGATCTCGCTAATCTGACCCTGCGGGCTATTTTAACTTGCTTTTCTGCTCACATGATGAAATAGTTTTACAAATCATTGTATTGTCATTTTTCTAAAAGTTTACAAGAAAACACAATTGCAAATACATATACAAGATTACTTATCAAGTCCAGAGTAAAACTTTCGAAGGGATGCTGCATTCCATGTACGAGGTAAGACTTTTCCCCGCATGGTGGACAATTTGTAGGCGTTGTCTCCTAGTCGTTTCCTCACCTTGAACGAGCCTTCCCATTTGATACCAAGCTTTCCTCCACCTTCCCTTGACTGTGAGTCCTTCGTGTTGCGAAGGACTAACTCACCCTCCTGGAAAGCTAGAGGTTTAATCTTTTTGTTGCGTATGAGGGTGATGCATCGTTTGTACTCTGTCATGCGTATGAGGGCTTGCTCTCGCTTTTCTTCCAATGAATCCAAGTTGTTTATTAGCAAATCGTCGTTTGAAGCTCCTTCGATGTAGTTTTCAACCCTCGTGCTGGGTGTGCCGATGTCAACAGAGACCACCACCTCTATTCCATAAGGGAGGAGGAAGGGTGTTTCGCCTGTAGCTGTTCGAGGAGTGGTCCTGTAGGACCAAAGAACGTTATTTAGCTCTTCGAGCCACGCTGAACCATGCTCTTAGACCTTTGTTTTGATTCCCTCTAAGATGGTTCGGTTAGTTACCTCCGTCATACTATTTATATGAGGATAAGACACGCTGGAGAAGCGGAGCCGTATCTTTAACCGTTGACAGAAACATTTGAATGCATGGTAGTTGAATTGCATCCCGTTGTCATCTATAATGGTGTGGGGGATGCCGAAGCGTAACATTATGTTCTTAGCGAAGAAAGCGGTGACCTGTTTAAGTGTTATGGCTGATAAGGGCTCGGCCTCCACCCATTTAGTGAAGTGATCGACAACCACAATAATCCACCCCTTTTGCTGTTTCGCCCTTGGTAAGGGTCCTATTAAGTCCACACCAAAAAGGGTGAAGGGTCATGCGACCTGAATCACCGATCTCGGCCCTGTCGATGATGTTTTTACGAAAGCTTGGTAGGCTTTGCAAGACTGGACCATCCTTTTGGCTTCTAGCTCCATAGTCGGTCAATAGAAACCTTGTAGCTTGGCTCTTTAGACCATTACGTCCTTTTTCTCATGAACGCCACAGAGGCCTTTGTGAACCTCATGTAATATGTAATCAGCGTTGACGCGGCCCACACACTTTAGCCACGGGTGACTTATAGATTTCCGGTATAGCTGTCCGCCGATCATTGCGTAACGAAAAGACTTTCTCACTATTTTTTGGGCTAGGCCTGCATCTGACGGTAGTTTATTGTGTTCTAGGTATTTGCTGATGGGGGTAAACCATTTGTCCTCCATCTCTGATGGTAACACTTCAATTGCCGACACGCTAGGAGTATTTATCCGCAGAGGGACACAGGGGAGCAAGATTTCTTATTCTTCACTTGATGCCCCTTTTACCAGTCTATCGACCTCGACATTCAATGCTCTAGAGATCTGTTTGATGGTCATTTCGGTACCTTCAGCTCGAATCTCCTTAATGAGGGATGTGATTCGATTGAGGTATTGTCGCATGGCTTTGCTCTTAGTTTTGTATTCTCCGCTAAATTGTTTGACCACCAGTCCGGAGTCGCTAAATATGTTGATATTGTCGGGTTTAATGGCTTTGATGATCTCCATGCCGAAGATTAGGGCTTCATACTTCGCGGCATTATTAGAGGCTTTGAATTCTAATCTAGCAGCCTGTCAAATCGCTATCCCTTTTGGGCCCTGAATGTATATTCCAATACCTGCCACCGTACTATTAGAGCTACCATCTATAAACATACGCCATGCGGCTGCGGGTAGCTCTCTCCGTGGAGGGGCTTCCTGTATAAAGTCTGTTAACGCTTGTGCCTTCATTACCGTCCTTGGTTCAAAGTAGATATCGAACTCAGTAAGTTTCAAGGACCACTCGGTGAGGCGTCCCGAAGACTCGGGCCGCTGTAGTGCTTTCATGAGTGGCAGGTCAGTTCGCACTATGATTGTATGAGCTTGGAAGTAGTGACACCACTTTTGGGAAGATATCACCAAAGCGAAGGCTAACTTTTCCATTCGGCCATATTTGATTTCAACACCCTTCAACGCACGGCTGTCGTAATAGACTAGGAACTGATCCACTCCCACTTCCCTGACCAGCACCATTCTTAATGCTTCCTCGGACGTGCTAAGGTAGAGGGTGGCGAGACTAAAAAGGTTTTGATCTCGACTAGGGCTATAGCACGGTCCTCCCCCCATACGAACCTCCTCCACCGTTATGGTTCGGCTTTGAAGCGTATCCACTTATCAACGACATTAGGTATGTCTCCTAGGCCGCTTGTTGATTTTCGCGCACCGTGGCTATCCCCTGATGTGTGGGTATTTAAAGTGTGAGGTATCTGAGGTTGATGATTCCCTTGGACCCGATGATAAGTGGGCATCCCAAGATTATGTTATAGGCCAATGGGATATCTACGATCAGGAATTCAGCTCGCACTTTCCATCTGGGGTGATCATCTCCCAATGCAATAGACAGATTCGCCGAACCACATACACGTACGGCATGACCACTTAGACCAATCAAGGACGCCTGATGGATAGCGAGGAGGTTGGGATTTCCTCCAACGGCCTTGTATACTCTCCTCGTCATTACATTAACCAAGTTACCTATATCCACTAAGGTACGGCGTACCTGGTATCCTTCCACCATCATTTCGATCACCAAGGTATCGTTGTGTGGGGAGGGTTTCTTCTCCTGAGTGAAGAAGTAACACATGTCACTGCCTCTGTTGATGTTATCGTAATCAAATGTATTCCCCCTCTTCCTCTTTTTCTGGGCGACGCCCCCGGAGATCATGTGGATTATTCCTCTGAGCGGAGGGTCTTCGACGTTACGACACTGTTGGTGATGGCTTGCTTCGGCCTTGCGGCGAGGCAATTGATAGCCTACCTCGAGATTTTGCCGAGGCGGTTAATAGCCTCGCTGTTCTTTTCGTGGATTTCTTACCTCTTCCTCTCGTTGTTCACCCCTCGGCGGGTGTGTCAGGAAATGATTCAGCCGACAGTCAGCAACCTTCCGGCTCAACTCGCGCACTAACTCTCTGCAGTCTTCCGTATCATGGCCTTCGCTCTTATAGAACTCGCAGTAGGTTCCCGACTTTCCCTTATATCTCATTTTAGGGGGATATCTGATGTCCTCCCCATTTTTCTCTATCCACATCAGTACCTCCTTCCTCTTGGCGTTGAACGGGGTCCACTCTTCCCCCTCCCTTTTCACCACTTCTGAGCGATAAGTCGATCGCCGCTCGTTTTCGTGCCTGCCATAGTCTCGCCGTTTTACCGGTTCTTCTCTGACCGCACCCTCAATTTACTTTGTGTTCCTTTTATGAGTTTCCCATCGTACCCATTTTCTAGCTTTCTGCATTAGCGTTACCAGTGTAGTGGGCCTTTCAATGGATATATCCTTCGCCAAGTCAGCGATTCGGCAATTTCTGGCTAATGCCTCCGATGCTATGTCAATGTTGCAGTCCCTAATTTCGAGGGCAACAATCTGAAATCTCTCTACAAAATTGGCAAGGGATTCATCGGGCCTTTGTCGGACCATCTACAAGTCTTGGACCGTCCTACTAGAAGGAATGGACGTGACAAAGTAGAGGGTAAAACTTCTGGCCATCATATCGAAACCATTTATGGACCCTGGTTTGAGGCCCTCAAACTAGTAAGTCGCCGGAGCTACCAAGGTTATGGGGAACAGCTTACACAACATGGCGTCAATAACATCGGCCGCTTCCATACACTGACGAATATAGCGAATATACACCGTGGGGTCTCCTATTCCAGAATACTCCCGTAGACGAGGCTGCTTGATTCCCTTTGAGAATCTCTCCATACGTATATGGGTGCAGTAAGGTGATCCTATTTTGGCAATATCAGGCACATCGGCGTCCATACCTCTCTCAACGAGGAGTGCGTCCACTTTCTTGGCTATGACAGCCTCTAAATCCTCCTTAACTAGTCGTTGTCTCGGGGAGGCTTCGTGCCTAGATCCTGCAAAACTCCCCTCGCTATCCAGAGAGCATCTCGAGTGCGTTTTGAGAGCTAAATTTCTTCCCTTGTACTGAAGGGATCCTTCCTCGAGTTCCTCTTCTCGAACAGCAGACTTCATTTTTGTTCTCTCTTTAATCATGGTTGTTCCTTCTCTCTCCTGCGTTCGGGGATGACGTTAGTGTACCACGAGCGATCCTGATTGGACGCGGGTGGATAATTTTTTGAGGGGTGTCACGTCTCCGACCTATCCTCCTGCCTTTCCTTGCAAAAGTTCTTGAGTAGTTCATGTTCCTCCCTTCGTGAGTGCAGCATCTCGTTCATCATATTCTACATAAGAGCCATAACCGCATTTTGCTGCTCATTCTGTTTGACCAGCATTGCTATCAGGTCCTGCTCCGCAGCCTTCTTCCTTCTTTCCCCGCATGTCTCTGGTCTCGACTCACTCAGTGTTTCTGTCAATGGTGGTGGGATGGTGATGGCTGGGTTCGACGTTCCTGCTCTACATCCAGGCTCTGGTGTGTCCAAGAATATAACCATTCCTAGAGTGAAAGATTTCGTTGGTCTGCTTGGAGGAGTAGTCATTGTTTGGGACTGATCTCCATGCTCACCACACCAATTTGATGTCTTCTAAAAGTAATCCATGATCGTTGACATCTCTAGGTCCTGCAAAATAAGTTTCCGGCCGGAAGTGTTTCCAGTGAAGACCCTCCGATGTTAAAGTCAGTTCTCTGAGAAGGGCGGTGAATATGTTCTTGCTCAAGTAAACAGTTACCTCTAAAGTGTGAGATCGTCTTACTATTTATAGGGATACATGTAATGATGATATGTGGGGTCTGCCTGCAAGCTGTGAGCACGTGGTAAGCCGCTTGAGGGTCTTTTCATCCCACTACGCATTAAATGATTCATCCCTGCCAGTCAGGTTGCATTTATTGTGACAGAGGAGAGATAAGGAGAGCACAAGGTCGGCGTGGGTTTTGTCGATGGTGTCTTCGCTTAGGCGCAATGGGTAGCGCTGAAGGTCATTTTACGGTAGACTTTGGCTCGACCTAAATGTTATGCTGAAAGGGTATCAGCGCGTGTTTGTGAAGAGGCCTAATTTGAATGTGGTCTTGTTTTTAGGCCATTGTGCACTTATTTGGGCCTTTAATGGGCCTTGCCTTCAATGGGCCTTGACATCACTACGGTATTGTTTTTTTTCAAGTGGTTATGTAAGTTGCACATATTTGCACATAAAGGTAGCATGCCTTCAAAAACAAAGGATAATGCCATATCACATGATCATGAATTGACATTATAGTAGAAACAGCTGCCTGAACATAGTCTAGAATTGGCTCCATAAGATAATGAATTTGTACATTAAACCCTCTACCCTGAACATCATATGAGCAAATTAAAGCTCTATAAACCACACAATAAGTCAATAGCCAAAAGCGAGCGCTTGGCTTGCTTAAGCGTTAAAGCGAAGCAAGACGCACTGCTAGCTCTTTGCTTCGAACTAAATCGCTATTCTGGTTAAGCGAGCATAAAGCGCTCGCTTTATGTGAAGTGCAAAAGCGCCAGAGCGCAACTCTTTATTTTGTAAAGCTAAATGGGCCATATTTTAATTAATAAAACCAAACTAGCCCACTTAGTTTTTACCCTACAAGCTAGTGTAAATATGATACTTCTCTATTACGTTTTATATTGTTTCACACTTTGACTCAAATATGGATTTTATAAGCCGTTTTTCACAAGTGACGATTCAATAGTCTCCATTTCACTGCCGGAAAACATTGTTGCCTTGCTGCCGCAACTAATTCAACAGTTTTAGAATTGGAAGATATAGAAACTGATGATGATGACTCATATGGTGAAAGCACCGACGAAGAATTGGATGCTCATGAGGCTGATGATTATGAAAGCTTAAGTGATGAAGATATATGATTTGTAGTTGTGATCCTGCAGCCAAATCTGCTATTTTTTGGGGATTAATGATTATTAGTGTCTTTAATTTTGGATTAATGATTATCAATGTTTGCCTTTATATTGAATGTTTGTTATGGATTGCTAGTGTGACTTGTGATGATTTTAATATTTATTAGACTTAAGTGTTTATTCTCTATCATTTTATTATACATATATATATTTTTTGAAACTTCAAACTAGTACGCTTTTTTTTCCCGAGCGATCGCTTATTTAACGCTATACGCTTAAGGAAGAAGCAAGACCTTTGCGCTTTTGGGTGTGCTTAGCGCTCTTGACTACTATGAGTTGCTTCGATAGGAAAGCAAAAAAATGGTTTTAAGCAAGAAATCAAATATGCATGCGGCGTATTTTCAGTATGCATACCTCTACTGACAAAATTGCAGGCTCCCTACTAAAACTACCCTCATCTGCTTCAAGTTCTCGACGCCTTTTGCTGGTTCCCAAGTAACATTACAAAATACCAAAATACAAAGAAGATTGTTATTAACGTAATTCTACGAATTATATAGACATCACCGATATTTGATTAACAAAATGCAAAGCTAATGGGGCATCGCATATTCATTGCATCAAAGGCACTTTTATGAGACTATGGATACACTATGCCATCTCTTTCCTAGGGTTCTCCTAGTCCTAGCAATTCAAAATACACATCATATTGATTCTATAGTTAACCATCAGTAAGCTAAAATTGTCAACTGGCTGAAGTTTTCATGCATTAATTTAATAAACTCACATAGAAAAAGCTCATAACATAGTTCTACTCAGCATAAGCAAAAAGTACACCAACTAATCAATAGTAATACTTAATAGCTTCCAGTTCAATTAATTAAATAAATTGAAATGCAGATTTATTTCAAATAACTTGCTTTGAATTCAATTTTGCAGACACTCTTAGTGACAAGTCCATAAGATCATTCTGTTCTGCAATTATACATGATGCCTTGCTCATGTGAATGAACATACAAACTTCTTAAACTAATGCCACAGTATAAAATCATTTATATCAGGATTACTACACAAAATTAGCCAATTTTACGAGCACAACAAATAAAATGAAAGGCAAAAGTCAACTAGCAAAATAGAAGCTTAAAATACAGAAACTTCAAGTGGAAACGGCTCGCAAAATCCCACAAGTATAAGCAGTACTATTTTATTATATATCATGGCACCCTGATAAACTTCAGCAGGCAAGAGAAAAAAAAGAGTATCTTACTTAACTAAAATACAAATAGCAATACCTGGGTTCAAAGAAAGTGGACATAGCTTTTGAAATTTTAAAATTTGAAACAACTTTCAACGAAATAAAGAAGGCCATAACTCAACAAATACAGACATCTGTTAGTTTCTTAAATAAGCACCCATAAGTCATAAATTTAATATATATGTTATACCTTTTTCAGAAGACCTAACAAAATGTCTGTCAAAATAGACCTTTCATGAGCCTCATCCACCATTATGACAATGAGACGTTACATTCAGAAAAAGTTGATGTCAAAATGCACATAAAAAAATTGAAATAGGAACATCGTCGTCAGAGAATTAAAAAATTCAAGCAAAAAATTAACTGTAAAGCTGTTAAAAGCATAGATTTAGTTACTAAATTTAATGAACAACAAATATACCTCAGCCATAGAGCTTTGGCAGTTAATTTACTAAACAGACTAGTTTTAAACAAGCTATATTAAGCTATGTTGACAATCTATAATAAGCTAAGTCATTCTATTTGCATTTGGGTGGCGCTCACACGCAGGTCATATGTTGATAGTCAAAAGCGCTAATAATCTCCAAATTGGAGCTGTGTTCGATCTCAAAACGACCACACAACAATGGAACTAAATTTTTATATGGACAAAAAAGAAATATGAAGGAGTTTGGCACTACAATATTTTCTTTAGGGTTACACGAGTACTTGTACTTAGTCAAAAGTGGATCATCCATCATTTCTTGAGTAAAAACCCCATCAGTTAGAAACTTAATCATGGTTACACCCTGCACTGCCAAAAGAATAACACTAATGGTAATGACCCCTTCATATAACCCATTAATACCACCCTTGGCCCAAGATCAGAAGCCCAACTAAAGGCTTCAATCCACCAACAACATATACAGAACTGTGAACTTCTTGCTCTGATATATATTTCTGCTTCTTCTTCTTCTTTTGGGAAATCATGGACAAACACTAACAAAGGCATCGGAGGGGCTGAAACTAACCCCCGATTTCTCCTCTTTAGTGTGCAAATCGCAGGTTTTCAGTCTCCGAGGAACAAAGCCGCACCAATTGGCGCCGTCTGTGGGAACGGATTCAAAGTTTTCTATGAAAATTCCCACATCTGTTACTGGTTCTTTCAAAAGAGGGACTTGATTCAAAGAAGGTGGTCGAAGTTCTTGTTACACCGATTAGCTCTAATTGGTGATAAATTTGGGTGATTTAAGGTTCCCCTGTAATTGATATCAAAGCCATGTGGAAATCCATTTCTCAGACAAGAAACTAGGCGGAAGGGTCCTAGGTCTGGTGGAATTCATATGATTCGCCTCACCACGAGTTCCGGCCACCGCCAAGTTTGGCCAAGTTCCTCTATGTTCCCCCCTTCTACTAATAGGAGCCCAAACAAATTCACGGCAAACTTCGGCCATAACCAACTGTGGGGTTTTTTACAACGAGCCACTGTCTTCGATCGCTAAGAGCTTCGGCCATTTTAAGCTTCAGCTACTTCAAGCCCCGACCACAGCAAGGTTCAGCTATTTCGGCCTCAGCCAGCTTCGATTGCTTTTGCTCCGACAAAATCTCTGCAAACCGAGTAATACTTGATCAATCTCTCTAGTTTCCATATTTTCTATTCTTAATTGATCCCCTAGTTAAGCTTATTTGCAATAGCAAATGTTGGTAGTTGAGATAGTGATTACTTTTACGTGAGTTCATATATTCATGCTTCTATGTTGAACCACATATACATATGACCCCTTTTGGAAAAGGGCAGAGCATATCACATGTGATTGTTAACTGATTTTGAGAACAGTTTGTGCTTATGGGTCATGGTCTCATGTACAAACTGTTGGCGTGAAAACATTTTATTGCAGATTAGAAATATTTGCCTGATATGCAAAAGCAGTTGCGGACCTAATAATATATAGAAAATGCATTGAACGAACGTTGGAACTTTTTGGATACTTATCATATTGTTAGGAGTTCTCCACACATGCTACGGAAACTTCAAGGGCAAAGAAATGAAATCGTACTCTAACTTGGAAATTATTATTAATGCAAAAATGTGGCAATCTGGAAACGAAAGGGATAAGATTGAGAAACAATTACTATTTCGAAAGCTTTATCAACATCTAATTAAAAGCAGTGAACAAAATAATTTCTGAAGTGATTTAATGATATTTTTCATGATTTTTTGTCTTTGTTTTCACAAACTTCTTTTGCTAATAAATTTTAATTGGGAAAGAATGTGTATGTAACAAGAGTTACTTGGTGTATGCTTTGTTGCATGTATTCTTTGTTTTGACATGCTGAGATCACAACTTGCGCCTGTTATGACCTGTACTTCGCTAATTTCTCTGGGTTTACAATCTAATTACTTTTAATCCCAGATTGGAAATTTCAATCTTGTTTTTGTACTTGTATAGAATATATAATGTTTTAGTCCATAGTAGTCAAAGGTGCACCTAGGCTCTCGGGCGAGCCTTTGCGCCTTTAGGGGTTCTAGGCTAATTTTTGGGCCTAGAGCGCGCCTAGGCGGCCATAAAGCCCAAGGCATGTCCTTGGGCCATGAGTGCGCCTCAGCGCCTTGACTACTATGTTTTAGTCTCAACTGATGACACCACCTAGTCGTTTGGCAACCTCTAAGAAGTTGATGAAGTCGGACATTTACTCACATAACTTATTACCCACCTTATGTTGTTTTGTTCCTTCAATTTCTAACCCCTGTACTCAAGATAGGTTGCATAATTCATATAGTTTGCATAAATATACTTTGGCTGGCTTTTGGTTGTTTACTTTTACATATTAATGTGTGTATAATCGATTAAGATTTTGGCATATCGACCATAATGAATTAATGATCAACATGGTAGCTGTACTCATTTATCTACATTGATTGTGAGGGAGACGATTTCAAGGTACCACCAGTTGAATTCTAAGTGATTAAGCTTTGCCTTACTCAGTTGGCGTTGTATTGACTCTACTTGTCAAGTAATGAATATGATTTTAAATGTTACTACCATGTGTTGTTTTTAGCCTTATACCTGCAATAATGCCCACTTGATCCATGAATTGTCAATCCAGTATACATTGCTCAATAGCATCATTGATCAAGTTTCAAAATGTGTTACTCATTTGCTCATCTATACTTCTAATGTTTGTTATTACTTGACATGAACGTACCCCACACGATAAATGGGGTAAGCTATGGTAATTGGAGCTTTTAAACTCTCGAAATTAACATGGATGCTAATGCAAGTAATTTACCCATCAAATCCAATTGGTTGTTACTCATGGGTGCTCCTAATACTAATGAAAACCATTAAAGCTCCGTTTATTCAGTTAATTTGTGAGGTTGCACTGCCTACGTTTATTATTGATAAGACTTCAACTGAGATAAGTAAAATTCTCGTACTTATTACTGATATATTGTGTATTGAATGATTTGCGTGTATTGAATGATTTGCGGCATGTATGTCATTTTGCAAGGCACACCAGTCAATGGCCATGGTAGTTAGCCTTCTTAATGATTCATGATTCATTGATCTAAAATGGCGAAGATGTGCAACTTTATTTTGTTTCAACATGTATGATAATTGGAACCACAAGTCATCATCACACGTACATATGTTCCTGTATTGATTTACTTCTAAAATTCTAATACAACTAACGAGCTTAGGAAAAGGTTATTCAGTAAAATATCTTTCTACCCACCCTAACAAAATTTCAGGTTGAATTGGAGCATCAGCCATTGTAGGCTTCGGGCATTATAGCCTCGGTCAAAATAAGCCGTGCTTGATAAGTTCAGGATGAATTGGAGTCCACAACAAGCTTCAGCCATTAGCTTCATCCATTATAGGCTTCAAGCATAATAGCCTCGGTTAAAATAGACCTTGCCTGACAGTTTCAGATTCAATTGGAGCTTCAGTCACATCAAGCCTCAACCACTAGCTTTGACCATAGTAGGCTTCAGCCATTATGAGTTTCGGCCAGAGCAAGCTTTAGCCACTAGCTTCGGCCTCATCAAGCCTAAGTCACTAGCTTTAGCCATTGCAGGCTTCTGGTATAAGAGTCTCGGTCATAGTAAGCCTCAGTGAGAACCCGAGTACTTTTTCAATTTATTAATTCTCGTCCAGTTGGGACCATGCATCATATCTTAAATTAACAACTTGAGCATCTAGCCTCTTCATCCTCGTGGTAGCTGTTGAGCATCGATACTTGTCGCATATATTCTTCTAACTGTTAAGAGGCTTAGCCACTTATCATCTCGGCATTCAATCCCTTATCTAGTAGTCAATTTGCATGTTAATCCACACATTAACTATTAAGCCAAAATGCCCAAAATTCAATTGATAAAACATAAGAGTTTATTAGTGATAATTATACACACGACATAAACACTGTAGTTATTCCAATATACACTAATTATATGCCTTATGAAATAACAATATTGCTATGATTCACCACATTTTACATATTCCATAAAATAGAATTATGCTTACATGTGAAATTCCAGTTTTTGTAACATTTGGTGAAATTTAGTAATGTTTTACATACGAGCTTTTACTAGTTAGAGCTTCGGACATAGAAGTACTTTGTTAAATCAGAAAATGCAATCAATGATAGTTGTTGAGTCTAAAAACTAAGCTTTTCGTGAGTCCCTGAAACATGGCTGTTATCACTTGTCTAGTGAGCATTTATGTTAACTAGGAAGATTGGAATGTTTATTTTATATAACCTGCTTGAAATGTAATTTGAGTTGTGTAACTCTCACGGGAGTTCAATATAGACCATAAACCACCGTTAAAGGCTCCTCCACTGTGTTATCTCATCTTGACCTTGAGTAAACACTTTAGCCTTGTATGTATCAATGTTTATTTGATCAATGAACTGTTGATGGTTGCATATATCATAGTCTCAAGTCTACACGTGTTTTAAAACTGTACATCGATAATTCTAATGTCTGTTAATCGATCTATATTATTATATCATGGTAAACGGAGCAAGGTGGAGTATAGTACAACTATGGATTCGGAGCTGCAAACACCCCACAAAACCATCAGGATGAGCAAGAGCAATTGGATTTTTTCAACTCTCAAATAAAGACACGAGTGCTAACACTAGGGATGTACCTAAAGGCCATGTCCAAGCCAAATGCCAAAATCAATTTTACTTTAGGTTTACCTCCCATTTGGAATATTCCCCTTTCTAAAGATATGACACATTTAGAGCAAGAGCAACATAATATCTTTACACGTTATTTGTTGCATCTCCTTTGATTGTCTTGAATTGATACATACATACATTTATTATAGTATTGCTATTTAATGCCATGCTCTAGCTGACTCCACAATCTCATCTATAATGAAAAATTACACATGGAATAAATAACATTGAAGGCTCAACATAGCCTGGATCAGACTCTACAACTTCAAGTAACTAAGGCTTTACATAGCCTTGCTCGAGAGCATGGCTAGACATCGTTTGAATTTAAGGCTCTACATAGCCTCAACTACATACAAGGCTCTACATAGCTCAACTACATTTAAGGCTCTACATAGCCGAGATAAAAGTCTACGGCTTCAAGCAATTACGGCTCTACACAACTTTGCACGAATCGATGGCTAGACAATGCTTTAATCACTTTCAAGGCTTAACATAGCCTCAACGGCGTCAAATTCAAGACTAGACATGGCCTCTTAGCTCCAAGCAACAAAGGCTCCACACAGCCTTGTAAAATCCTGGTTGAATCTATAGATCTATACCCATAGACAACCAATGCATTCACCCAAATTTATAATCAAACACAAACACAAAGCACATGTTCCTACTGTGGGCTCTACAATGTTGAGGGTAGTGACCCTTTTCACAATCTCGCTAACTGTGGTGGCATTGGATTGTTTAATTTTTTTATCCAACAAGGGTCTCAATCAATCTCCAACCCTTCGATGATGTTGAAACCAATTCAAGGGATCCAACCTGTAATCCAACCTTTTCTCGTCACTCCTATGATTGGATCATTATGAGGAGGCTTTAACCTTAACCACCCCAACGAGGTATGTCCAATTGGTTAGCACCTGTCCACCATTTATGGAAGGCTAACATCGGGCATAACCCCCATTTAACAAGTACAATACAAGCATGGTATTGATTATTTGCATATCCCCTAACGAAAGTGCCAAAACAAGGCATGATATTGACTATTTGTTGGATATTCAACTATCTCCTAACGGAAGCACCCTATGAGGCATTACATTGACTAGTCGACAATTCCTTACCTCTACTAGTTGATGATTCCTTATCGAAAACATCCAAGGCATGACCATTCGACTTCGACAAACGGTCAACATATTCTACCATCAGTCTAACAACTTCGACAAATGGTCCAATGTATATTGACTATCATTTTAATAACAAACGCTCCAACATACTCAACCATCGGTATAACAAACCATTCTACCATTTGTCTAACGACTTCAACAAATGGTCTAACGTATATATTGACCATCATTCTAATAACCAACGGTCAAGCATGTTCAACCATCGAAATGGATCCAATTATCACTCCATTTGGATCTTAAAGACGTCAAACTACCACCTTGATTTATCCTTCACCTCAACTCACATTGAGTTTGAGTTTACATGGCAGAGCAAGATCATTGGATTCACACAAATACAATTGGCATACTAACCAACCAACACAAACATAATTGAAACGCATACGCTTAATCATAAGCATCAGAGTATTCAAATCATGACATCTAGCTCACCACCAATGCCAACACATTGACATGCATTACTTATTTAAAACTTTATATGCAAGTCTCGCCAATACCGAAAGGGCTTACATCAGCTTTGCCATATTATAGGGCTCTATAATATCATCGATCATGTCTAAGCTCTCCACATAATGTTCGGTAATGATCATTCTCTCTTTCTCTTAATAAATTCATTGGACCATCGGTCCAATGGATTTGACCATGGGTCTAACACAATGAAACAACAACCTCAACAATACTAGTCATATACTCTTTCCCATAACAAGGAAACCCAACCAACGGTTTTTCCCAAATATCTAACAATTTCAAATTACAGGCTAGTCACTTTTCTAGGGTATGAAGATTTCACCCAAGGAAGAATAACATTGGCCATTCATGGTTATATTCGATGAAACATCGTTATCTACTTAATAGATCAATTTATTTGTCAATGGCAACGAAGTTTTGGTAACTTTCCTATTATATTGTCTTTCACTCAACGATTTTTCTCAATGGCCATCTCATCCAACGGACAAATGACCAATCGCCCACGAGACATGACATTGAGTATTTGTCTTTCCTTAACCAATTCAGCAATGAGCCATTGGTCGTTTAGCGCTAGGCACAGTCGAACGAGAACCCTCACAATAGCGCCTAGGCGGGGATTTTTAAAACAGAGTTTTAAATTCTACCAAATATTTTCTTAATTTATGAACTTTTTAGCACTATGATGCAATTTTATGTGTCTGCATTTTTTCTTTCAATATCTTCCACTGATTTTGCTCTTGATGGCACAATGGAACGAAAGATTTGTTGAACTCTTTTTTTAACTTAAACATTTTTTTCTTCTCTAAATTTTGCAATTTATCCTTCCAAGTTGTGTAAATATTTCATATAACATATTATGCAAAAAAATTATTAATAAAACCTTGTATTGAAACCACTAGCAACGAAAATCTTGTACCATATAAGGAGAATCAGAGGCATGGAACCTCTTCAATCATAACTACAAGGAACTCACTATTTGAACCCCTTTTGGCCAGCATATGAGCTGCCTAAAAACATCACAATAATCCAAAGTTTGTACTTATTCATCTCTAGTTATGAGTCATTTCTAAAAGTTGAATATTAAAAAGAAATGTAAACGGATGTCTTTATCTCCACTTCCATTTTAGAGCATTGTTCACTGTTTGTCATTGAATTGGATGGCCAACATGAGTCACATTACTTTCTTGACTTTTATAAAAAACAAAGGCAGAGTGTGTAGACTGACTTGGTACAAGTTGAGTTGTTCCCTGTTACAAAAAAAGAAACTTAATTTGAATAAACTAAATTTTATTGATAATCCGAGTTATATATAAGAACATGTGTATTTAATTTTCCCATTAAATAGATAATTTCATATTCAATAATTTTGCTGATCTACTTACATCCATCATCCACCTCATTGTTTGAGATGCACTTGGTTTCCTTGTAAGATTAGTGGTTGATGTATTTGGCTTTGTTGTATTGATCCTTATTGTATTTTGTCCTATTCCCATAATACTTGATTGTCTTATGGTTTTGGTCGTCGCTAAACTTGTTTTTGACAAATTTGAACCAAAATCATTATTCCTTGCTGTAGTTGTCCTACAGAGAAGTTCTTAAATTAATTATATAATTAAAAATATTTCTGTAATTACTAAAATAAATATTTACACTTGGTCCATTCATAGATGGTGGTTCCTTGCACCGTCTTTTGTTGTGGTCTTTGCTACCACAGTTGCTACAAGTCATTACTATTCCTTTTTACTGACTTTCATTTTCGAGAACATTCCTCCAATTCTTCAAGTTCCTTTCTTCTGTTCTTCTTTTTTCTTCCTCTCTTAACTTTGACTGGGGGTGGAGGTACAATTAAGATAGGCTCTTGAGGATTTGGCCATTGGTCACTCCCATTAGTGGATCAATGAAAAAATCATAAACTTTTATATATGTCTCGACTGAGTAACAATTTTCTAAATATTTAGCCGGATTATCATTATTGCCAATGACAGCTGCACTTGCATGACTACATGATATGCCTATGAGTTGCCATCTCCTACATGTGCATGTCTTGGTATTCAAATCCACTACATATGCATGTCTTGGTATTCAAATCCACTACATATTGATTACCCAGACCATTGACTTGAACATTTGGACCTCCAGAATAAATCGGCTCAAAATGCATAGCAAACTCCATGTTCTTTACTAATTTTTTCATTATCTTTGGACACCACTTACCAATGTTGTTCTTCAACAGATCACACTTCTTCTTCATCCTTTTCATCAACTTGACTTTAATCATTTCAAACATTGTGATAACCCCTTTATCTCTTGCATCTAATATGTACTTGTTGAAGCACTCACATAGATTGTTCAATAACATATCACATTTAGAATCCTCTTTAAAAAAGGCCTTAGATCATTGGTTAGGTGGTCTTGCTTCTAGCCATTGTCGTGCTTCAGGATATTTAATACCAATTTGTTCTATATAAGTTTCAAACTTTGCTAGGTAAGATGCTCTTGCAGCATCCCAAAGCATGTCTTTTAACTCTTTTCCCTTAAATAAAGTCCTAAATGTGTACATGTGATATACACAAAATCTATGTTCTACTTCTAGGAACAAGGTTTCCACTGCATTTATGAGTCCCTATGACATTACACCAATCAATAGAAGAAAGAGATAGTGAAAATGTCATTTTCTATTGGATACATCTAAAGTAGAAGTTACCTTTTATCTGTCTGACATGAATGTCCAATGTTTAGTGTTGGTAATCCATAAATCAGATGCTAAAAGCTCTGGGAACCATCTCCATGTCTCTGTGCTTTTAGTTTCCACCATCGCATATGCAATAGGAAATATGCAATCATTAGGATCTACACCAATAGCAGATAATACTTTTCCTCCATACAATCCTTTGAGCCAACACCCTTCCAAACCAATAAAAGGCCTGCACCCTGCTTTAAATGCTAATTTCAAAGCATTGAGGCATGCATACATGCCAACATATCTTCCATCTTTAAATCTGCCCATAATAGTGCTTCTTGGATTTGATCTTAGCAACTCAGCCCTATACCTACAACAAATAATAATTATTAATAATTAGAATAATAATCAATCAGTAAGTCTATGAAATTAACAAGTTTGTAATTAACAAAATTAATAACATAACATACCTATCTATAGATTTTATTGTATTGCGACCTTTCATCCCCATTAATCTTTTCAAGAGCGTATCCCTTGGCACGATATGCTCTCATTCTTCCAATAGCAAGGATTTTATTCATACAAATATCATCAACTAAAGCACTAATTTTCCAGTCAAGATCACTCCTAAAATCCTCCAAATATCTACTCGCAATTCATCTTACAATTAAATGGTAATTTTTATTCACCTTGATGAAATTATGCGTAAAATCACCACTTCTTACCCGCATCGTATGGTTGAATTCATCATGCAAATCCAATCTCGAAACATATACCCTCTGTGAGCACAGGATTTCGTACCAGCTAGCGCGTTTGATGATGATGGCTTTTTCTGGATTTTATCCTGAATCACACAATTTTCAAGTATCTAGATGTATTTGAATGAGAATATTCCTCGTCTCTGAATTCAAAAGGACGTCTTTAATAAAATTATTTAATTTTTTCCTTTAATTCAGAAATTAATTAAAAATTATGAAAATACACAAAAATTATGAAAACACCACGAAAAATCGAATCCGGAGCAAGCTCGCCAGAAAATTTGGCAAGGCTTGCTAGAAAGTTTGGCGAGCCTCACCAACCTTTGGCGAGGCAGGTGTGAGCACGGGATTTTTATGCCCGACGCGAGTTCGATGATGAAGCTATAATTTTTCCCTTATTAGCTTTTCACATTTTGCAGGGTCCTGAAATCGTCTGGGAATCATTCGCCTTGTTTCTTTAGGCTTCTTTTTCTTTAAAAAAAGTACAAGCCCAAAAGAAAAAGCACAAGCCCAAAAGAAAAAGCCCAGTCTATGACATCGCAATGTCATTAACGACATTGCATTGACAGCAGAACTAGAATTGCACTTTGTGGACTTTTTTAGCCAAAAACTCAAATTTTTTCCCACTTGCTCGGATTCTATCGTTGAAAAATAGCTGCCACACAACACTAAAGACTTTGGATCCCTAACATTTGCATAGGGATGAGGAATTAAGTTGAAAAAAAAGAAGAAAAATCAAACTTGGACTTCTTTTTTAGATTGAAAGGAGCTCTCTCTTTAAGGGAGTTGAGTTCCAACAAGGGGAGGGGGAAGAAACCAAGAAGGGAGTTGAGTTCCAGCAAGGGGAGGGGGAAGAAACCAGGAAGAGAGGATTTTTTAGCAAAAGCATTTTTAACATTCATAGAAAAGAATGAATCTTGAGAAGAAAGTTTGCTTTGAATTTGTTTTGTTCTTAAGTATTTTGAATGTATTTTAAGTGTTTTCTTAACCAAATAATCATCTTTTAATCCCTTTGAATTTTATTTCTATAACTTGAGTGTGTAAGTTCATGGAGAGGGCATGAACTTGGGTCACAAGGGTCCATTTGTTCATCGCTTAAGCAAATTTGAGGTTTAGTTCATCCTTTGGGCAAACTTGAGGTTTAGAGATCACCTAGGCAATGCTTGAGGTTTAGATTTGAATGGAGAGTCTACAACATCCTTATCACTCACTTGAAGGTTACTACACCTTTTGAAACATCTACTTTGGCAAGGAATAGATCCCTTCCAAAGATTTTCAGTAAATCAACAAATCCAACCAAAAAAGAAATAAGGAGAGCTTCCCGGAGGACTTCATGGACCTTAAAGAATGTGGATTCATGACTACAGGGTAAGCCTCTGAGTTCCTAGAGTTTGTGCTTACGTTTATATACTTTTCTTTTTGAAGTTTCCTCTTCTTTTCGGTTATTTTTCATTTTTACACACCAATCTATTTTCTAGAAAATGCAGTATGATTTCAAATATTTTTGAATATTTTGTTCACATAGACCTATTCTAAAAATCTTGAGCTTTCCAAATCGGTTAAGTATAGCAAAAGTTATGATCGTTTGAAGTTTTGGATTTTCGTTCCGCTGTTTCTGTGTGTTTTCTGCAAGTCTGGAGCCTCGATGTCATTAACGACATTACCTAATGTCATTAATAACATCGCAATGTCATTAACGACATTACCTAATGTCGTTAACGATATTACCCTTGGCAGAATGCAGTTTCGCTTTGTTTTGCTCCATTTCAAATCGTTTGAGCCCAAAACGACCCGCTGAGACACTTCTGAGTTTGGAAATGCATCATTGGGGCAAACAAATCTCTAAATTATAAGTATTTAGGAATTATATATGTTTTATTAATGTATTAATATGTTGATTAAGGTTTGGAATAGCAACGGAAGCGCTTCTGGCCATTCATACCAATATCACCCTTCACAGGGAAGTCTATGACGATGTGGATGACATCGTTACCATTGTTAACCCAAATGATAGATATGTTATGCATGTTCGGACTAGATTTATGTTTATAAATATTGTTTTATGTCACCCACAAGAAGGGAACCGAAGTTCCCAGATAACCGACCCGACAAATATTCACATGTGGCATTTTCACTAAAACTGGTTAAATAAACTTATGTGTATAAAATGAACCTTTTTTAATGAAAAACAAATTCCAAACCCTTCGATGTTTTAAATTAGACCGCTCGGGTTTTACAAAAATCAAAACGAATATGCTTGCAACTGTTTGTGATGTGCCATATTTGTGCTAACATTTGTGGATGCAGGTAGTTTAGGATAGACGAATGTTAGGATTTAATTTCCTTCGGGTATCGCTTTTCATCTCAAAATCAAATGTAATATTTGTTAGATATCAATGTATTCTAGGTGATTGTTTTCCTTAGATTTCGATGTATTTAGGCTATTTGTAAACCCCCGAACCTAGTGATGTAATTAATATCCTCGTAGAATAGGTGCATTTACTTTCCTCCGTGTTTACTTTCCGCAACTTACCTACCATTTTATGCATGTGTGATAAAAATAAATTGAAAATATCTAGTTTAGTTCGAATATTATAAACGTGGTTTCTCTCATAGTGCAATTTAACTCAAATGACGATGAAATAGATAACTCATCCCAGACCTGAATCTCTGTTTTGCAGTACGGATTAGGCAAATGGATCTAAGCTGTACCAAATTTTCCCGGAAGAGCTGATCCGGGTGGCGACTCTGTAACACAGACTAGAGATCTTTATCTCGAGTCTATTAAGCTTGAAAATCACCCTTTTCAAAGTAACCAATTCCATTGAGCAGTACACCCTTAGCAGCGTTGCTCCTTTCCAAAACGCCCCATCTCACGGGGCTGGCGCCTCGCGGCGATCGCGCGGGTCGAACATCGTCCGCTCACAGTAGGCCTCGCCAGAAAGCTAGCAAGGAGCCTTGCCGGACTTTTTTCCGGCGAGCCTCCTCACCGGAAAAACTTGCCTTTTTTTATTTTCGGGATTTTTCCTATAAATAGTCGGGACTTTTTCAACAAACAGATCTAAAATTTTTCAGACAAAAATATAGCTTTTAGACTTGCATCAACTTCCAAGAACTAGATAACTACTTTTTGGACTCAACTACAATTTTTTGACCTAAACTAAAAGACAAGGAGGACTTCCTAAGGTTGATCGGATATCTTCAAAGTGGATTCATTCCATAAGGGTAAGGCTCTGAGTTCCTAGAGTTGATAATTACGTGCTTTCGGTGTTCTATTTCTTCTTCTATTTTCATCTGTGGACCTAGGAATTTCAATATGTTATTTTATCCAAATGTTGTAATTCTTCTTCATCTATATTTCTTTTATTAAAGGAGATGTATGTTAGAATACCCCCACGAAGGGAATAAAACATATGCCCGGATAACAGCCCCACTTTTACCATGTGAACAATTTCATTAATTAAAATGAGCAACCAATGTGCTTAATAAAATGAACCATTTTATTTAAATTACAAACTCATTACCGTGATTGATTTTCATTTATATAGGCCACACAGGCCTCTCTAAACTCAAAATCGAGCATATGTGCAATATGATTTTATCCCCTGTGCTAACTTTTGTGGATGCAGGTAGATTAGGATTAGATGTATGTTTAGGGCTTTTATTTTCCTTCGGGTATCGCAGTTTCATTTTTTGTGGGAAATATAATTAATTGATTAGGCGGCGGTTGCATCCCCGAGGTTTTGTAATTTGTAATCTTTACTTTTCTGCATTTTTCGCATTTATTTACTACCTTGTGGATGGTTATATTGCTTTTAAACATACGTGTATCATGCACAATAACTCGAAAACGACCTAAGTGCGAATATGCACAATTAAGAAAATACGGTTTTCTGTAGATGTAATATAATGTGATCCAATAAAAAATAAGTAACTTATCCTGAACCCGAATCTCTGTGTCTTAGTGGGTCGTCCCCCGGACTTTAAGCCTCACAAGACTCTAATTCTTGGAAAGTGCTAATCCAGGTGGCGACTCCACACTAAGAGACGGTGGATTCGGGTTTGAACCAAGCTAAAAAACATTTTCACTCTCTCAATCTACCAATTTTTTCGGGCCACGACCCGGCACTTTATTTTTGAAATACCACGGTGGACCGCGCCTCTCATTTTTTCGCGCGCTCTCAGCCCACCGCTCCGTGTCGCCCGCTCACAGTGGCGACTCCGCTGGGGATTTTTTCAAAAAATTTGTTTTTCAAAGGTTTTAGATTTTGGATAAGTGTCGAAAATTATTGATCACATTATTCCATTTTCTCTTACTTATGACATATTCATAAATTTCGCATTGTAGTAGAAGGGATTAGCCCGTAAGTCTAAGGTGCCTTATTACCGCGAAGCTCTCTCTTGTACTAATCTGCCTCCCTGAGAAAAGATAGTACTTGAGCGGGCAGAGCACTTGTTGCCATATTGCAAGTACCTCCCTCGTTAGAACCTATTTGGGGAGAGGCTTAAAGTGTATTTTAGTGCAACAAGAACCTTCTACATCAGCAACCCATTTATAAACCTTCATGTAAATAAGCCATAGGCATTTTCCCTAGGGTGTTACCCAACAACACGTGATCATGCATTATATTTTCTTGCAGGTGCGCTCCTTAGTATCCTCGCGATGCTAAGATGAACCAAACTTAGGATAGAGACTAGCCAAAAACCCTACGCGTGGGAGTTGTATGGTTGGAAGACAGATGTTATGTGCTAACTGTTTACCACTTTCCAATTCATCATGCATTGTACAACTGTGCCATGCTAACCACGAATCTTAATGCAGACACTTAAACGCAAACACTCATGATGTTAAACATGATCTAATGTCACTCATGCTTAGGACTTAGTTGAAACTTGAGATCGTGTCACCTTAGGATAACATGAAACTAACTAAAATCATGTAGCATCACTCAACCATGTTTTAGCACGATGTCCACATGACATCCGACTCTTAGGACAAACCTACCCAAATCCTTGTGTGATGCCCATTTAGCATCCGATCATGAACACAAACCATATTTAAGGATATCCCAGTTGATGTCCTAACCTAAGCCCACATGGGGTAAACTTACCTTAAAAACCTTATTATTCACCCGAAATACTCATGCATCACTACATACCTTTTGTAATGATGTCCACTGAAATCCAAGACCTTGCCACAACGGGGCAAAGGAACAAAAATATTCATCTATATGCTACATACAGTAGTTATTTCCATACATTTTTGGATCACTTTTAGTTAGGGTATGTCACATCACTCACCCAAAAATAAAGAGAACTAACATTAGTTCTCGAACTTTTGACTTATCACCACACGGGTAGTTAGGTCACTTCATTACATCACTACCTTTCACACTGTCTCAAGGACAGAGTATATATCTCAAAACCAATGCACCTTCATTCATCGCATAGACTAACGATTCTGCTCTATTTTTTTATTTTTATCTCACATCATGGCACTCTAACCTTTTTGTGTCTGTAGCCATAACATTAAACATTTCACGCATCAACCTCACATCATAACTTTACATGCATTCCCTAACGATTTCCATGTATAATTCAGCCAAGGAAAAGCCTATTTACCAGAGGGCTTGGAGCAGGGCTTCTCACCGTTTGATCCGCATCTCTCCAACCATGGCTCACCAAGAGGGAATCCCGTACACAGACACAAGTGAAAGCTCAAGTTTGGAACAAAGTACGCCACGTAATCTCAATAATATGGCTAACAAGTAGGAAGAAAACTTAATAGAAGAACAGAATTTGGGGGTAGGACAGAACTCGCAAGTAAACCAATCATCGGTGAGCGCCGAGATTGCTACGGTAAAGAATACCTTTGCTAATAGTGACCAGCTCGCATCAATCATCAACCGCCATACTAGGGTGGGGCAGCCCGAACAGAGTGCAAATGAGGGAGGACCTAGCTTGAGCATGGGTGGCACGACTCTACCGGGAGGACCATCGTCATCTGCTGCAGTATTTCTGACTATTGGAATAGTCGCTCCAACTTATTATTAGTTTGGGTCGGGGCAAGGTCAGCCGCAGGTTGGCCAAATGGTGTATGATTTGACTTCGCAACCACAGATTGGTGGGTAATTTTTCTCGGGTCAGCCGGGGCAAACTTCGTTAGCTCTTGGAACTGTGGGGCAGTGATGGAGGTCCATCAACTCTTGCGATTCAAGATACTCTTGACATGGGCCTTTGCACTCACATAGATGATGAAGATTATGATTCTGATCCTTATGAAGAAGCATGCTTTGAATCCATACATAATATGAAGATCCAACTC
>CATIWQ010561206.1:0-10028 GCA_949673415.1 Euphorbia schlechtendalii | reverse complement strand
TTGCAGTAGAAGGGATTAGCCCATAAGTCTAAGGTACCCTCATTACCGCGAAGCTCTCTCTTGTACTAATCTGCCTCCCTGAGAAAAGATAGTACTCGAGCGGGTGGAGCACTTGTTGCCATATCGCATGTACCTCCCTCGTTAGAGGCTTAGAGTGTCTTTTAGAGCAATAAGAACCTTCTACATCAGCAACCCATCTGTAACCTTCATGTAAATAAACCATAGGCATTTTCCCTAGGGTGTTACCTAAACACGCGATCATGCATTTTATTTTCTTGTAGGTGCGCTCCTTAGTATCTTCATGATCCTAAGATGAACCAAACTTATGATACCACATACACTTAGGCACAGTTGACACTATAGATCCTGTCACCCTAGGATAACGCAAAACCACATAGGAACACCACTTACCTTTTTTTTCGGCGAGATGTCCACTTGACATCCTGCTATTAGCCTATACATGACAAACATACCTACCTTTTACTACGTGATGTCCACTTGACATTCGGCACTTGGCCCCCAAGGGGCAATGACCCTTCCACCACATTACCCATTAGGTGTCCACTCAATGTCTAATTCACAGCCCTTCCGAGGTACACCAAAAGCCTAAGCGAGGCAAATACCTACCCAAAACCACTTTCCCACATTAAAGGATATCCCAAGTCGAAATCCTAACTTAAGCCCACATGGAGCGAACTTACTTACCTTAACTTCAAGGGTATACGCCTCATACCCGAATCATTCGCCCACACTAGGTAATAATTCACGTATCACCACATACCCTCAAATAGTGATAACCACATAGGTATCCGAAACTCCGCCCTAATTAGGCAAATCATTCTTTAGATAGCCACATACGGTAGTTATCTTCATTTCACGAAACCTCAAACTATTGACCTGTTACCACATAAGTAACTTAGTCACCTCACTTACATCACATTTTAAATCCAACCCCCGTTGTTGGATTTTCTTCCCCACATGTTTTCATTTTTACTTAACGACTAACTTGTTTATTTCAAATGGATTGACATACATGTTATTTAACATCATGGCATGCTAACCCCTTGTGAATGCAGCCATAACATTAAAAATCTCATGCATTACCCACATCATGGAGCATATCATGGATCTTACATGAACGTTCTAATATTCTGCTTGTGTATCAAAAGGGGCTTGGAAGAGGCCTGGTCGCCGCCTGGTCCGTGTTTCCCCAATCATGGCCAATCTGGAAGGGGTTCCATACACGGACTCACGTGATGACTCAGGTTCAGACTCAGATTCAGCTCAACGCACTATTATGGCCAGTCCACAAGGAGAAGGTGCAAGGGAAGATCACCCAGTCCTAACGGGATAAAATTCTCAGCAATCATCGATGAGCGCCGAGGTTGCAGCTGCCCTGACAGCTTTTACCAACAGCGAACAGCTAGCATCGCTCATTCGCCAACACGTCGGGAGGGCCCAAAATGCAGTGTCCAGCCCGGAGGTCACCCTCAATCCAACAAGTGGACCTCCCACCTCACACATGGTACCCCCAGCTACCTTTTATCAGTTTGGGGAAGGACAAAGTCAACTGAACCAGGCTCCAATTGGTCTACTGGGATTTAACTTTTCCAATACTTTCCAGCAGCAATTTGGTAACCAATTCTTCCAAGGGCAGCCTATCCAGCCAGCATTCGCACCAGGGCCTTCCTATCAAGGAGTGACCCAACATCCTATTCCCAACTGGAGCACGTCTGTCACCTCACAGTTCCAGGCACCTCAACTGCCCCACTTTACGGCATATCCCCAAGGGCAGTATGGCTCTTATCCAAGTATGGGAGACGCCATCCTTCAACAACCAGGAATGGCGGAACATACTCTAACTTGACATCTTCCCTTAGGACATGATCCCTTATAAAGTGATGTCTTATATTGACATGCTTTATTTTGCCACGTTGAACTGGATTCGTAGATAGGTCGATTGCGCTTTTGTTAGCACACATAACTTCAAGGCATTTTGACTTTATACCATAATCTTCCAATTGCTGCTTAATCCATATCAGTTGTGCTACAAAACTTCCTGCCGCCATGTACTCAGCTTCAACTGTACTCAAAGCAACATAAGTTTTCTTCTTGCTATACTAAGATACAATGCATTCTCTAAGGAAATAGCATCCTTCTATGGTGCTTTTCCTATAGAGCTTGTCTCTTCCATATTCAGCATTTGTGAATCTTCTAGTAGTGAAATCTGAGTTGTTAAGATACCACATACCTACATCAAGAGAACTTTGCAAGTGCCAGAGAATTCTATTAACAATTACTAAGTGAGATTCTCTAGGGTTAGCTTGAAAGCATGAGTAATAGCACACTGAATATTGAATATCAAGCCTACTATTAGTTAAGTAGAGGAAAGAACCAATAATACCTCTACAGAACTTAGTGTCGACAGGCTTACCAACTTCATCCTTACTTAAAATGGTATCAGTAGCCATGGGAGTGTACATTGGCTTTGAATGCTCCATCTCAAACTTCTTTGGCACACTTCGCTTGGCAAATAAAGATTCCATCTTCACATTTCTTGATTTGCAGCCCAATGAAGAAGTTGAGCTCTCCCATCATTGACTTTTCAAATTCAATCTTCATTTGTTTGTTGAACTCCTTGCACAGCTTGTCATCGATTGCTCCAAAGATAATCCCATCCTCAAGAGTGATTGAAGCCCTCTTGCCTCCTTCCGGTGAACTACACCATTGAGTTTCCTATCCTTTTTCTTTTAGTACAAGATCTCCCTTAATTTCCATGCATGTTTTTAACTATTTATATTACTTTGTGGATAAAGAAAACTTTAAGTATGGGGTTGGTAGGTTGAGAACTTAATAACTTGATTGATTTTGTTTACCTTGATCATTTTTTATTGTATAATTATGCTGTTGAGATGTTCTTGCTTTTTAATGGTTTATAGTCTTAATGATCATTCTGCTTGATAACAAACTTGTAAACTTTGAACTTGTTTGCTTGATTTAGTTCATAATTGGATGTAGTTAATTGCATTGTTATTGTTGGTTAATCAAGATAGTAATTGAACATGCAAACATGCAAGGCGGAATTTCAAAAATTAAAATTAATCCTAAAGGATCTCCTAAGCATGCCATGATTGATATAATCTAAGTTGAAACATTCCATATATGCTTATAGGTTTATAAAACTTAATAAAAGAAACCTAGCATCTAAGTAAAGAGCATTACCAGTTGATGCATGCCTTCTTTTGGTGTGGCGTTCCCTTAGAGCAATTTGACAAAGTTCCATTAGCAAGAGCTTCCAATATAAGATAGCCTCTATGATTGATCCACACGGATCTTCATTGACAAAAATCTCCTATTGACGAAGAACCCCTTTGGTAGATAGAAGCTACTAGACCACTCGAAGATCAACCTGAAAATATTATTGAGAAGGCTCTCTTCAAAATTGAATAAGCCTTCAAAAGAATTCTTGCGACATTGGAGAAAAGGATCTAGCAAAAATATCGTGAAGAAAAGATGTCAAAACTCAGGTTGAAGCAATGGGATCACTATTTATAATGGGAGGGGAGTTGAAATCTCCTGTCAAGAAGCAATGTGGGATGGGATTTCTCCCATCACACCCGCGGGTCATCGCACGGAGCTCCAGATCCGTGAGGGTTAACTCGCGCGCACAGCCCGCATATGCAGGCTGTGCGGCTGGTGCAATGGGCTTGCCTTACCCCTCCAGCTGGGCTTGCTGCCCACTAGTGTGTGCTAGTGGTCTGTGAGCAATTTTTGCTCAAGGGGTAGCCGCGCAGACCCCACCAGCAAAAAACCCATGTTTGTGGGGCCCACTCACAACAGGAAAAATCCCTTGCTACGCTCCATGTAGTTTTTGCCAAAATTCTCCTTTAATCCTTTGAATTATTATTTGGTCTAACTAATTAATAATTTATCCAACGATTTTAACATCCTCAATATTTTCAGTATAGACCTAGTCTACAAGTTCTTTACTTAGTCTAATAAAGACCCAAAGTGTGTGACCTCATAGGATCCCAAAGTATAGAGCCGTTAGAGGTTATCGTAAACTTGACTTCCCAACCGGGAACCTTTAGGCTCAGTGTTCCAGACTGATATGGAACCCGATAACTCTAGATGATCAAATGGGCTTTCTAGCAAAGGCGTATAATCCCTCGATGCTCCGAACGTCATGTGCTTGTGACTTGATCCGATTCTGTAATAGTAACCAATACAATACACTCCTTCTATTAGATTAAGTACCATCAATTTTATTGGGTTTGGATTAAATGTTAGTTAATGTAATAGCCGTAGCTATCCTGGAATTAGACTTGTTCACGAAGAACACCACTCGCCATAATTTATCAAGATTGACTAAAAACCCGTTCTATCATTCTTATACTCTGATAAGAGGTTTATGAGTGTCTATTCAAGAAGAGACCTTAAGGTACATATCCCATTTATATCACTATATCAGTAGCGATGGATCCCATCTTGACTACTCAGCTTACCAACGAGTGATCATTGCTATACTCATAAAAACTCGTATCATCTTGATCGCTAGGGTATGAATAAGTATGACCAAATTATAGCAACTCCTACACAAGGTAACCATTATCTCAGGTTTGAGGATACTTGTACTTCTATTGCAATTGGACATGACACCAACATATGGATATAGTTATTGTCTATCTTATAGCGGTCTCCAATGTATTACTTGAATACATTCATGTGTTAAGTTAAGGTACCACCTTCAGTGTGTGAGATCGGCTGCTTGGATCTAATCTAAGGAGTAAGCCTACACATGTTAGTTTATCTACCTTCATTGATGTCGAGTCTTAATGAAACTCTGACTAGGGATATTTAGACTATTCATAGTAACACGTGTGTGCAGTTCTCACACCACATAGCTTCCACTATATCCTCGCTCTTTCAGGCTATGAAGTAGCCAAGGACTTTATCTTATCAATGCGCATATATATGATAACACAAATACATAATACTAATAAGATACATATATTAAAATAGTTTGTACATTATAATTTATTAAGATATATCACCCTAGTTGCCTCTAGGCCATAAATCATGTATAACAATCTCCCACTTGCACTAGAGCCAATTGCCCATGTGCTTCATTCCATACTCATTAACATGCTGGTCATTCTAAACCTGAGTCAATGGCTTCATTAGCCCATCTGCTAGATTATGATTCGTAGGGATGTATTATAAGCTTATAGTCTTTCTAGCTACTATCTCTCACATGAGTTGGCATTTTCTGAGTACATGTCCATTTCTCTAACGAGATCGTGGTTCCTTTGCATGAGCAAAAGCCCCATTGTTATCGCAGTAGACCGTTGTTAGATTTACAATGCTAGACACCACCCGAGATCACCAATAAATCACTTAAGTCAGACAGCTTGCTTAGTTTCTTCTCAAGTAGCTATATACTAAGATTTAGTGGTTGAATCGGCAGTCATATCCTGTTTGAAACTTTTCTAAACAAATGCCCCTCCATTTAACATATACACATATCCTGACTAGGATGTAAAACTTTCGGGTTGTATCATGTATACATCCCTATCCAAGTTCTTGTTAAGGAACACTATTTTTACATCCATCTACCGGATCTCATAATCGTTATGAGCATTGATAACAAGGAGTATTCTGATAGACTTCAACATGGCTACTAGTGAAAAGGTTTCATCATAGTCATTTCCTTCCTTTTGATTATAACCTTTTGCAACTATCCTTGCTTTATAGGTAATTATATTACCATCCATATCTGTTTTCTTCTAAAAAACCCACTTGCATCCTATAGGCTTAATCCCACTTAGAGCATCAACTAATCTCCAAACTTGATTTTTGTACATAAAGTCCATCTCTGACTTCCTGGCTGCAAACCATTTGTCAGACTCTGAGCCTTCCATTTCCTCTTTGTAAGTCTTGGGCTCATCATCTTCCATAAGGAACATATGCTTATCATTAGTGTTGAAATAGTCGTATCTCTTTGGAATGATTGGAGCCCGACCTGACCTAGGCAATGTCGGTGTTATAATAGGTTATTCCATGCTTACACTTTCTTGTGTAATAGGTGTAGGAAAAATCAGTTGATTCTCTGTTTAATCTTCTTAAATGCCTAATTCAAGATTGCTCCCACTAGCTTTCACAATTATATGCTCCTTTTCGAGGAATTGAGGATTTCTAGAAACAAGTACCTTTTGTTCCTTGGGATCACAAAAGGTATAACCCATAGTCTCCTTAGGGTAATTTATAAACTGACACATGTCCATCTTAGCACCCAACTTATCTGAACTTATCCTCTTTACATAAGCAGGACATTCCCAAACTCTCAAGTGAAAAATGCTGGTTAATCAAGACAGTAATTGAACATGCAATTGTTGCAAGGTAGAATTTAAAAACTTAAAATTAAAACGATACATAGATGCTTTTAGATTTATAAAGCTTATAAAAGAAACCTAGCATCTAAGGTTGAAGCATTACTAGTTGATGTGCTTTCTCTCTTTTGGTTGTGGTGTTCCCTTTGAGTAATTTGGTAGCACTTTGTTAGCACGAGCTTCCAAACTAGGAAAGCCTCTACGATTGGTCCATACGGATCTTCACCAACCAAAACCTCATTGAGGAAGAACCCGTTAGTAAATAGTAATTGGTT
Organism: Euphorbia schlechtendalii; assembly: GCA_949673415.1. Classification (NCBI taxonomy): domain Eukaryota; kingdom Viridiplantae; phylum Streptophyta; class Magnoliopsida; order Malpighiales; family Euphorbiaceae; genus Euphorbia; species Euphorbia schlechtendalii. Next base: position 3,364 of record CATIWQ010561206.1, on the reverse strand, counting down.
GACCACTTGAAAACCAACCCGAAAATGATCTAGAAGGCTCACTTAAGAAAGAGCCTTCAAAAAGAATTCTTCGATTGTTTGGAGAAACTCATAAAGGATCTCGCACAATAAAAGAAGATGTCGAATTCAAAGAGAAAATATGAGCTAAAGCTATTTTGAGGTATCAATAAAGAGAGGAGAGGAGGCCTATTTATAGGTGTGAGCACGGGATTTTGTACCAGCTCGTGCGTTCGATGATGACAGCTTTTACAGGATTTTATCCTTGAATCACACATTTTCGAGTATCCTGATGTATCCGAATTGGAATCCTCCTCGTCTCTAACAAAATTATTTAATTTAATTTAGAAATTAATTAACTAAAAAAAATCAAAAGTAATAAATAAAATAAAATAATAAATAAAAATATAAAATATTAATAAAAAATGAAGGAGACGTACTCCCGATAGCGGGCAGCCTCGCGCACATGCGAGGGAGCCACGCTGGCATGCGAGGTAGCCTCGCGCACACGCGAGGGGGCCTTGCGGAAACACGAGGGTCTTAAGCGACCCTCGCGGGGCCTGCCCGCGAGGGTCCTATGGAACCCTCGCGGTGCCTCCCCGCGAGGGTCCTAAGCGATCCTCGCGGGGCTTGCCTGCGAGGTTCCTAAGGAATCCTCGCGGGGCTACCCGCGAGGGTCCTATGATACCTTTGCGGGGCCTCCACGCGAGGGTCCTAAGGAACCCTCGTGGCATGCATGCGAGGCAACCTCGCGGACGCGCAAGCGTGCCTCGCGCGGGGCGAGATAGCCTCGCACGCGAGGCCTCACCAGGCCTTTTCTCTGACGAGGCCCCTTACCGGAAAAAACTTTCCATTTTTGGATTTTTCAGGATTTTCCTATAAATAGTCGGGTCTTTTTCGATAAGCGGGATCCCAAAATTATCAGATAAAAAATATAGCTTTAGAACGACCTTTACTTTGAGGAATTAAAACAAACAATTTTTGGACTTTATACTACACCTTTTTTACCTAAACTCAAAGGACGAGGAGGATTTCTAAAGGACTGATCGAATTCTTCGACGTGGATTCGTTAAATAAGGGTAAGCCTCTGAGTTCCTAGAACTGCAATTCCCGTGTTTTCAATGTTTAATTACTTCTTCTATTTTATCTGTGAACCTAGGATTTTAATTAATTTTATTTCATTTTAACTGTTGTAATTCTTCTTCATCTTTTTCTTTATTATAAGGAGATGTATATTAGATCACCCCCACGAAGGGAATAAAACATTTTCCCGGATAACAGACCACACTTTTTACCATGCGAGCAATTTCATTAATTAAAATGAGCAACCAATGTGCTAATAAAATGAACAGTTTTATTTAAACAAACAATATCGCGATTGATTTTTCTTAAGGCTACGCGGGCCTCACTGAATCCAAAATTGAACATACATTTTATCCCATGTGCTAACCTTTGTGGATGCAGCTAGATTAGGATTAGATGTATGTTTAGGATTTTAATTTTCCTTTGGTTATCGAAATTTCTTTCTTTCGGGAAATGTAATTAATAGGTTAGCGGGTGGTTGCATTCCCTGAATTTTGAAGCCTTGTAATTTTATTTTCCGCATTTACTTTTCGCATTTACTTACGGTTTTGTGGATGGTTTATTTTTCTGCTTTGTGAATGATTTATTACTTCGTAATACGTGAATCATGCATATAAACTCATAAACGACCTAAGTGCGAATATGCATAATTAAAAGAAAACGATTTTCTGTAGATGTAATTTAATGTGATCCAATAAGAAATAAGCAAGTTATCCCGGACCCGAATCTCTGTGTCTTGGTGGGCCATCCCCTAGACGTTAAGCCTCACAGGACTCTAATTCCTGGAAAGAGCTAATCCAGGTGGCGACTCCACATTGAGAGACGGTGGATTCGGGTTAGAACCGATCTTAAACGTTTTCGCCCTTTTCTCTTTCAAACCTTTTTCCCGGGTCCCAAACCCGGTGCTTTTCTTCTTCTTTTTCGAAACACCCCGGTGGACCGGGCCTATGAAATCGTGCGCTCTCGGCCCACCGCTCCGTATCGCCTGCTCACAGTGGCGACTCCGCTGGGGATTTTTTTTTTCTAAAACTTATTTTTCAAAGGTTTTAGTTTTTGGATAAGTGTCGAAAATTATTGATCACATTATTCCGTTTTCTATTAATTTTGACATATTCATTATAATGCATTGCAGTAGAAGGGATTAGCCCATAAGTCTAAGGTACCCCTATTACCACGAAGCTTTCTCTTGTACTAATCTACCTCCCTGAGAAAAGATAGTACTTGAGTGAGTGGAGCACTTGTTGCCATATCGCATGTACCTCCCTCATTAGAACCTATTTGGGGAGAAGCTTGGAGTGTATTTCAGTGCAACAAGAACCTTCTACATCAGCAACCCATTTTTAAACCCTCATGTAAATAAGCTATAGGCATTCTCCCTAGGTTGTTTCCCAAACACGCGATCATGCATTATATTTTCTTGCAGGTACGCTCCTTAGTATCCTCGTGATATTAAGATGAACCTAACCTTAGGATAGAGACTAGCTAAAAACCCTATGCGCGAGAGTTGTATGGTTGGAAGAAAGATATTGTGTGCTATGTGCTAAGTGTTTATCGCTTTCTGACTCATCATGCATTGTACAAATATGCCATGCTAACCACAAATTTTTTGCAGATACTTAAATGCACACACCCATATTTTCTATGTCACTCGTACGTAGGAACCTAGTAGACACTTGAGATCGTGTCACCTTAAAATGACCTTAAACCAACTAGAATCATATTGCATCACTTACCCACATTCTTGTTTACCCAAAATCCCGGTACAATGCCCGTATGGCATCTAAATTACCGCCCTTCTGGGGAACCCATCTACACCAAAAGCCTACCTTAGGTAAACTTGAATACATAGGATATCCCAGTTAAAGTCCTAACCCAAACCCTCGTAGGGCGAACTTTTACTCATGCATCACTACATACCTTTAGTGATGATGTCTACTGACATCTAATACTTTGTCCCGATAGGGGCAAAATGACCAAAACATTCATTTATGTGTTACTTACGGTATTTTTCTCCACACATTTAGGAATTACCTTACACTAGAGTACGTCACACAACCTACTCACACATAAAGAGAGTTAGCTCTCAAACCTTTGACCTATCACCACACGGGTAATTTAGGCCACTTCATTACATCATCCCCCTTTATGTTGTCCCAAGGATAGGATACAAATCTCAAAACCAATGGACCTTCATTCATCTCATGGACTAACGATTCTATTTTTTTGTGTGTAATTTTATCTTACATCATGGCACGCTAACCCTTTTCCGCAGCCATAACATTAA
>CATIWQ010561108.1:0-16362 GCA_949673415.1 Euphorbia schlechtendalii | reverse complement strand
TTAAGAATATGTTTTTTAAGTGCAGATTCGTAACTATGCTACTTTTCTTTTTTTTTTTTCACTCATTGAATGGTTGCAGTTTCTGCTCCGTACCATTCCTCACCTTTTGCATAACTCATTGGTTATCCTCTCTTTCTTTTGATTTTTCTCTTAATACCCTCATCCTTTATTGATCACTTCAAAGTATTATGGCTATAGTTTTCTTACACTTTAAACACACTCAATACTTATAGGATGTATTCAAAAATAGCATATAAAATTTATAGTAAGAACACTACTCGATATTACTCCATTTAAAACTTATCGGTAGCATTAAACTAAAACTATATAACTTATACTAATTCATGTTGCATTGAAATATATATCTAAACTTACTTGGAATGTTGTTTTCGAATGTTACTCATCACTCATCCTTGCCAAATGCTAAATGTTGTGCCAAAAGCGCTCACACTCTACGTGCGCTGAAACTCGAAACAAAAAATTTTGTTCAAAATTTGCACTAACATCAAACTTGTAATACCTAACACTCAAAATAACCTTGGAACATATGTTAGTATAGTATATGTATGGATAATGTATAAATAACACAAAATCAAGAAAATTTTTCATTCTTCAACTTTTTTTAATTTTATTCGATTTTTTTATTTTTGGGATTTACAAATGCCCCCCCCACACTAAAGAACACAATATCCTCATTGTGAGAGATTTTATTAGAAATTAAAAATGAAACAAACAATTAACTAGTCTAAAAAGTTGAAAAAGAAAAGAGTAAACCCGTCTATTGAGAAGGAGAATCCAGGGGACTAGGAGTAAATTGACAATTTTGTTTTCTAAAGAAAGATAGTAATTTTCGAATCATCGATTTATTACTGTTCTTTCAAATTTTCCTGTCTCTTTTCATTACCCCAAGTCCGCTTGGAAATTGTCCAATTTTTGTTGCATACTCACCTTCCAATCTTCCGGAGCTTCGTCATCTTCATCTTCTTCTTCAATCATCGGAGCTTTTCCAAGATAATGTTTAGCTGTTGGATCGGATGGGCCAATGGAAGAATCTTCATGAGTTGAGATTAGTTTCTTGGTGCGGTTGGAGTAGGAGTAGAAAGAATAAACACCATCATTCTCTTGAAGAAGTCTGGTATTCTTCAAGTAACTCCCATCCATGTATCGAAAATACTCACCCGGTTGTTGAACATAGGGGAGCTCGTTTCGCGCACCCATTATAATGGGCAGTGATAATTTTGGTCACCCCAATCTTATTCTTCATGCTCGTTGAATTCTTCTTCATTATGTCCCCAATTATATCCACGAATTCCACTTTTTGTTTCATCATTGCACAAGAAAGAACAAACAAATCTCTCTTTTGGACCTTTGTGTTCTCTACTAGACAAAATACCAAAGTGGCAAGGTATTTGTGGAGTAGGATAATGCACTCGTCCTTAATCAATTTGTTTGGAGAATTTTTGGGATCAAAAGTTCGCTTACTCGTCAAATCTGCCCAAACTCAATTTGCTTGAAAATATTCCGTCATGCTTGATGAATTTTCAACTTCAAACCCAAACCAAGTACTCATCATCTCTCTTGTGACGGTGTAATGTCGACCTTGATTGCGAAATTGAATCGCCCTCTTCTTTTTATCTTCAAAATCAAATGTCACTAGACATTCCAAAATCCTCTCGCGATTTTGTGGAAATCGCATTCCCATAAACTTACTTAAACCGAAATCAGAGATATACATCCCCATTTGTTCATGGAGTCCTAAAATCTCCAAGAAAACCAAATCAAGAAAGATCATACCGGTGATTTCCAATTTGTTTAAAACTTGGAATCTTTTCCCCTCCTCACGTGAACTAATTGGAAAAGGACAACCATATTCTTGTTGATAGTTTGGGATTTCTCTTCTATTGGTGGCTACCTTAACACGAGGTATGTTGGTTTTTGAAGTAAAGGTTGAAAAATGTTCAGAATGTAGAAGAATAAAGATGAAAGAATTAGAACTTTAGAAACCTTTGTAGAAGGTTGTGGTGGTTATGGGTTCAACCTAGACCTTTATATAGAGTTCTAATAGGTCTATAATTGGCCAAAATAGTCAATATAGTCATTTTTCCTTAAAACTAGCCGTTAATGGCAGGTTCAGGCATCTGTTGCGTGTTAATCACGATCTACAACAGTCATATTCTTCCCATGTCGTGATCATGAAGGCTTGTCTCAATCGTGACTTTCTTCACAACAAGAACATAAGGTTTTACTGCATAATGTCACGGGGCGCGATCTATAGTCGGGTTGCGACTTTCTTCAGTTCTTCTATTTCTTCAATTTTTAGACTTAGTCCTAGAAAAACTTAATAAAACAAATCTATTAAATATAAATAAATAAATATTTACTATTTTCATACTTAGAATGATTATGGTGAAGATATTAATTGAACATCAACATCTTGTTGTTCAAATTTATTTTCATACTTAACGTACATTAACAGATATACAATTCAAACAAACAAACAGAAAACAAATAAAGAAACAACAAACTGTACAAGATCCTAAACCTAAGTGAAAAGCGAATAATTATTCGGAGGAAATCGATTATGTCAACAGGTCAATCTTATAATAAGATTCCCGTATATCTCTCTCAACGTCAAACATCAGCGTATGAATATCATGGATTTTCCTATGAATTGAGATTTGTACCTCCGTAAGTTCGTTCAATTTTCCCCGGAGTTTGGTTGCTTTTCATTCTTCTTCCCTTGCAATTTTCCTTTCTCTTATTCTGTCGGTTTCCACTCTCTCATCCCATGATTTCCAATCATGATTGATCTTATCTTCTCCAATGCACTTTACTAGAAATCCATACTCGAAGAATACTTCAGTAATTAATTCTAAAATTTCATCTTCATCAGTAAAGATTTCAGTGGAATAGGGCATTCTCCCTATCTATCACAACAGATTTACCATTGTTCGACACACATATTCTATCATTCTAAGATTTTATGCGGTAGACATAAGCGTCTCCATCATTATCCTCGAAACATCAACAGGTGTGCCATTCCAAATTGCTTCTATCACAAACAATTATTCAGGATTAACAAGATCGAAAGTTGACTTACCAAACAATGCACCACTTAAGTAAAAGTGCAATGTGAGCAAACAAGAATCTTGAATCCACCGACTAAAGGTAGATGCTTATTTGAACTCAGTTTGGCTGGTCAGGCGGTTCCATGTTGGTAAAGGATCCCATCCAGGAAGCATCTTGTTGTAGTAATCCTTTGGAAATCCCATATATTTGTCCAATGCTTTCCTTGTCAACTTGTATTCTTTTCCGTGATGATGATAAACCAGGAAATTCTTCTTATCGTTCTTCCACACCAATGTTACCAACATCTCCATACACTTATCTACACTATTTCCTAGAGACATGTTTGGATAAATGACAAAGTTCAGAATTCTGAGAAAGTACATTACCCTGTCATAAACCCCAAGATTGATGAAACTGTTCCTATGAATGGTGTAGGAACTTTAGTATTTAGCATCCTTGATTATCTCATAATGATCTCCTTCTTCACGATAATGGATTAGAAATGGTGCCTCATACCATTCTTGTAAGTTTGATGGAGGAACTAGGATGGATTTATTTGATTGAACCATTTTGAAATGAAAGAATTTTTGAAAGAAAAGGGGTTGGTTTCAGATTTAGAATTGAATTATGATTGAAAAGGTAAGAAATTCAGATTTTAGAAGTGAGAAATGATGAACACTCGTACATTAATTTATAGAGTTCGGAGGAATAACCGTCGAATAACTGCTAAAATGCTGCAGTTTTTGCATAAGTTGCGATCGTTATTAATTTTCACGATCGTGACTTACAAGATTAGAGAAACAAAAAGTTTTGTTAAGGGATTCAGGAGCGCGAAATGGGGTTGCGAATGCGAATAGGTCAAATAGAAGGAAATCTTCTATTTATCAAGAATTCTGTATCACCTCCAAGATGATTATTTCATATTCTTTTTCACATCTAAGTTAGGATAGAAAAATTATACAGTTTAAGAAAGAAACAAATAGATATAATTGGAATATGTACCATACTCTCCTAGTAATTTGATATCTAAAATGCACTTGCCTTCCCCGGTAACGGTGCTAAAAACTTGATCGTAAGATTTCAACTATACTCGTTTCAAAACACTTATCTTCATAAATGGTGCTAAAACCTTGTTCCCCACCTTTCTACTGATAATATAAAAGTTCTTAATATGAACAGGTGTTGTCAGTACCGATTATCAAATAGATAAATGATGATCACTGCAAGTATATAGTTGCGATGTAGTTTTAAAAGATATCGATCCCACAGGGAAGGAATTCGGTTCTAAGGATCAACTAGAGTTACGGAACAAACGAAAATAATATAAGTTTAGGGTATGGATGATAAACTGATGAATAGACAGATGCATGAATAGATTAAAGATGATATAAACTATATAGATATTTCCTAAGAACAAGTATAGTAGAGAAAAACATGCAAAATCTTCAAGAATATTTCATACACTAGATAACTTTAACAAACATGGTTCTAGACGTCCAAATATTCAATAATCCACCACAAAGAAACACATGAAATGACTTTTCTAAATCTAGGGTAAAGGAATTATGACACTTATAAAAACTTGGATAACAATAATACTATGCTTAGTACGGGTCGCTCTCACATAGCCATATTTAGCAAGTTACCACTCCAAAAATGTTGGCTCACTAAACAGCATTATAATCATAGATTCAGTGATTATATACAATCTTGTTAACCCTAAAATCACTCTTAAAGTCAACTTGAAAGCATATAACTTTATTGATATAAATGACACAAGACGAAATACTTGTTATGGCACATAGACATATCATAAACTTTGAAATAGAAAGTATAAGTAGAAAACAAAGTAAAGTTGTAAGGTATGCAAGTGAAAGCTAAAGTTGATCAAACCACATCCACTCTTTTAATGGGAGTCATCAATTCCTACAATTCCTGTGTCTACTTTGAATTCGATCTCGACTCATACAGAACCTCCGCTAGGATTCTATTCTTTGTGAATATCGAATAAATGAATGTTGAAGAATGGAAACTTTTATTGATAAGTGCTTTGCAATTACACTCATACAACAATCGCTCGAATTTGTGGAGAAATCTAGTGATTGAAATAAGAGTCGAATCACTTATACATTTTTCTCACTAACACTTTGAACGTAGATAAATCTATATAATTTTCACTCTTTTTCTATGCATACACTCTATAGCCATGTTTATCATGCCTCTCTCTCTTTTCAAATTGGTTAATTTGGGACTCTATTTATAGAGTGTGAAGGGTTGCATCTATCCAAATGAAGAGTCGTGTCCATTGGCGAAGGGTTGCATCACTTCAATGTGATTGGATGCAAAGTTCATCCTTATCCACAATGGAAAGGTACCTTTTTGTGATTGGTCTACTTCCAAAAGGTGTCCTTTCATCTGGTAGTTGATAGCGATTGATCGTTCTTATCCAGCGGTTGGTAGTTGAGAAGAGATAACCAATAACTATCACAAGTCACGATCGCGAATTACATGTTGTGATCATGAACAATGGTTGGCAACTTTCTATTTATTAAGGGTCACAAGTAGCGATCGTGAATGGGTGTCACGATCGTGAACAATGCTTTTCTTCATAATTCTTCTTTGCAACTTTATCGATTTTTGACAACTCCTATCCTAAACCAAATCTTTGTGTTCCACACATCATTTTACACCTTTGTCACTCTTTTTATGTAGAATTCCATATTTAATCATTTTACTCTAAAGATTCACCTAGTTTCTGCACTTGCATAAATAACAACTGCATACCACGTGAAATCGTTTATATGAAGAATAAAATGATACCATATCGATTTATAAGTAAAAATATCATGTAATAAGTGTAAGTATACACTTATCACCTTGAGTTAACACATGAATGTATTCAAGTAATACATTGAAGACCGCTATAAGACTGACACTCGGAACTAGCTATATCCATGTGTTGGTGTTAGGTTATATTGTAGCAGTAGTACAAGTATCCTTAGACTTGAGATATTAGTTACCTTGTGCGAAATTTGCTATACTTTGGGTCATACTTATGCATGCCTGTTATTAAGATGATACAGAAGATTACGGGTATAGTGATGACTGTTCATTGGTAAACCGAGTAGTCAAGATGACATCTATCACTCTTGATATAGTGATATAATGAGAGTTGTACCTCAAGGCCTCTTGTGGAAGTAACACATTCATTAACCTCTTATCAGAGTATGAGATTGATAGAGCGAGTTTTTTTTTGTCAATCTTAGTACATAAAGGCGAGTTGTGTTCTTCGTGAACAAGCCTGACTTTGGGATAGCTACGACTATTACATGAGCTAACAATTTATCCGAGTTCAATAATCCAAATGGTACTTAACATGATGGAAGGAGTGTATTCTATTGGTTAATACTGCAGAACTAGATCAAGTCAAAAGCAAGTGACGTTCCGAGTATCGGGGGATTACACATTTTTGCTAAGAAGCCCATTTGATCATCTAGAGTCATCAGGTTCCATATCGGTCTATAACACTAAGCCTAAAGGTTCCTGGATGGGAAGCCAAGTTTAGGTTAACCTCCAGTGGCTCTAGACTTCGGGATCCTATGAGGTCAGACACATTGGGCCTTCATTGAACTATTTTAAGAACTTATAAAACAAGGTCTATACCGAGAATAAAAGGATAGTCAAGTTTATTTGAATGAACCATTAAATTTTCAGACCTGTTAACCGTTATGAAAGAGGGACTAGGGATAAATATGTCAATATGTGTAGCAAGGGATTTTTACCTGTTGCAAGTGAGCCTAGAGAACATGAGTTTTTCATGGGAGGGCCTGCATGGCTGCCATGCAAGCTTTAGGCATACTCGTGGGTCACCAATAGCACTGTAAGGTGGGCTTATGGGAAATCTTGCAAGCCCGCACTTACGAGACAACGCAAGCCCAAATGGATTTGCCTTGTGTAGCACACAGCCCGACGAAGCGGGCTGTGTGTGTGGGTCAAACCCGCAGAGCTTGGAGCTTCACGTGGTGACCCCTATGTGGGATGGGGATTTCTCCATCCCACATTGCTAATAGGGGAGCTCTTTTGCTCCCCTTCTCCCTATATAAAGGAGTCTTCTTCTCTTCTTTCAATGCACTTTAGTTCAGCCTTTCTCTTTCGAACTTGACTTCTTTCTTGCAAATTATTTTAAGATCCTCTTGGAGTTTCTCTTTTAATTTGTGAGAATCTTTTTGAAGGTTTATTCCCTTTTTCAAAATGAGCCTTCGTAGTTACTTTCGAGTTATTCTATGAGTGGTCTAGTAGCCACTTGTTAACTGATAAGTTCTCCCTCTCAAGGAGGTTTTGGTCGGTGGGATTCGTGTGGACTATTCATAGAGGTTATCCTACTTTGGTGGCTAGTTCTAAATGAGTTATGTTCAACTAGTCTAAGGGATCACTTTGCTACAGCAAGGGAAAGTCACACATCAATTGGTAATGCTTTATACTTAGATTTTAATCTATTTTAATAAGTGTTTATAGCACTGTTATTGAAACCAAACCGAACTGTCCAGTTGAACTGGTTTAACCGAGAACCGGTAATGAGTCTGGTCCGGTTGAATAAAAATAGCATTTTTGTATAAAATCGTTCTAGTCCGGTTCGAACGGGAAAAAATCGGTGAACCAATGAACCGGTCAAACCCCGATTTCTTATTATCATGAAACTTATTTAATTTTATAATTAATGTTTTTTGAATTTTTAAAGGTAGAAAATCAATTAGTATAAATTGTTACTTGTTTTTATAAAATAGATTTTATTAGTATTTACAATTTTTAATTATTTTCATAAAATCATTAATCATATTAAATGTGTCATATTTGTATTGAGATATTTATTGAATTATACAGTTTAAATTATTTCAAATGAGTAAGAGATAACAAATATATTATTAATTCCTTTTTATATTTATTTTTTAATGTGTTATAATTTAGTGAGCTATTTGTTTATTTAAAGTAATTTGTATTTGATGATTAATGAATGCATAATTATATATATATTCATTTAAATATTTACATATAAAAAAAATAAATAACGGTTGAACCACGATTGAACCTGGTTGAACCTATAAAACCGTGAACCACTTACTTCACCGGTTCGATATCTGGTTCAGTTTCGATAACATTGGTTTATAGACCTAATGCATTTATGAAATGCTTTAGTTAAAATATATCAATCATGTCATGCTTAGGAGTTCTTTTCAGTATAGATTAGCTAGCAGTGGTATCAGAGCCTGCCTTATACTATGGATAATTGATTATAATATATTAAAATATTATTTTCTATGAATTGATTAAAGTATGTTATGCATGACTTAGGTTTCATATCTTATTATAGAAAATGTTGTGATAACTAGATTAAGGTTTTGCTCAAACTTAGTCTAGGTGATTATTATAAAATTAGCAATGTTTTACTAAACGTGTAAATGCTCTAAACTGAGGGTCGTCCAATACTTCACTCAATTAAAAGAATGAAATATTTACATCACAATTGTCTATGATATATCGAATCGAAGTACCTGTGGTTATTTTGACAATGATTGGATTTAGCTGCTCATTCACTTTAAGGAGCCTCTCCCAACTGAAAATCTCCATCGGTATTAAGTTCAACGTACCAAAGGACTTTTATGACTTAGTCAATTTCTAGTATGGGAATTGGATTCGGTATATTGTTATACAAACGTAGTTTAAATTGTTAAATTAAAACTAATAGACATAAGTGCAAGAACTTAAACATGGACCTTGTTTGTTTTGAATGCTATGTGGAGTCTTGGCATAATGGAATGATTATGATGTACCAGTCTTGAGCATGATCCCTTAGATTATTAATTCCCTATAGCCTAGAATTATAGTTATCATAATCATATCCATCGTTAAGTCCTAGACTAGGGCGAGACCGGCTACACCAATGAAATCTGTATAACAATAATAAGGCAATAAATAGTCTTCCTATCATAATTTTATGATACGAAGCTTATTAACGGATGTAAGAACATGTACAACATGCCTTCCCTTAACATGTGTTTGACCATGAGACTAGATGGGGTTAAAGTCTTAACCGAAATGGGTTAGTTGTCCATATCATTGGAGTTAATGTCAATTTGGAGACGTAATTGAGGAGTTGTACAATTGGGTACGCACATCTAGAGAAAGAGAACTCAAATGGATTAGAAATTGCACGGTATACAAATGGACAGAATCTAACCATGACTGTCTATTGTGGCTTGACCTGCTATAGTGGGGTCACCTTAGATGAGTTATGGACGCTACCTTCAAAGGAAAATGGTTCAACTGTTAGACATGATGTATGCCCTAGAGGTAATTAGGGCGATATGTCTTAATTAGTTATAATATACAAACGGTTTCAGATTATTATTAATAATAATTAAGGCATCTTTGTTGCTTATCAGTGTTTTCAATTTATTTATGTATCTCCCTGGTATCATATATGTATAGTATTATATATATGCGCATTGATAAGACAAAGTCCATGATTACTTCATAGCGTAAAAGTGCGAGGACGTAGTGAAAGCTATGTGGTGTGAGAACTGTATATACGTGTTACTATGAATAGTCTAAATATCCCTAGTCATATTATCATTGAGACTAAACATCAATAGAATGGACAGACTAGCATCTATAGGCTTACTCCTTAGATTAGATCTAAGCAGTCAATCTCAGAGCTGAAGGTGGTACCTTGAGTTAACACATGAATGTATTCGGGTAATACATTGGGGACTACTATAAGATAAACACTCGAAAATAACTATATCCATGTGTTGGTGTCATTTCTTATTTTAGTAGCAGTACAAGTATCCTTAGACTTGAGATACCGGTTACCTTATATAAGAGTTATTATACTTTAGGTCATACTTATTCATACCCTAGCGGTCAGGATGATATAGGTGATTACGGGTAAAGTGATGATCACATATTGGTAACCGAGTAATCAAAATGGGATCCATTGCTCTTAATATAGTGATATAATGGGAGATGTACCTTAGGACCCTTGTTGAAGTGACACACTCATAAACCTTTGATCAGAGTATAAGATTGATAGAATGGGTTTCTAGTCAATCTTGATACATAATGGGGAGTGGTGTTCTTCATGAACAAGTCTAATTCCAGGATGGCCGTGACTATTACATGAGCTGACACTTAATCCGAGCTTAATAAATTGGATGTTACTTAACCTGATGGAAGGAGTGTATTGTATTGGTTAATATTGCAGAACTGTATCAAGTCACAAGCACGTGACGTTCCAAGTATCGGGGGATCATATATGCCTTTGCTAGAAAGCCTATTTGATAGTCTAGAGCTATTGGGTTCCATATCAGTATGGAACACTGAGCTTAAAGGTTTTCAGATTGAAAGCCAAGTTTAGGTTAACCTCTAGCGGCTCTATACTTCGGGATCCTATGAGGTCACACACTTTGGGTCTTTACCGGACTAAGTAAAGGATCTATAGACTGGGTCTATGCCGAGAATATTTATTTGTCAAATTCGTTAGAAGAATTATTAATTGGTTGGACCAAATTAATAATTAAAGGGGATAAAGAGAAAATAGGGAAAATGGCATAGAGCGGAGCAAGGGAATTTTTCACGTTGCGAGTGGGACCTACACGAACACCGGATGTTCGGAGTGGGGCCTGCAAGGCTACCTTGAGAGTTGAAAAGCTCATGGGCTGCTAGAGCGCGGGGCTGCAAGCCTGCAAGCATGGGCTTGCGGGAAGGCTTGCAAGTCCGCTAGGGCTTGCCTTGTGAAAGGGAGCCACGGGTTAGCCCGCGAGTCCAAGTGACCTACGCGGCTAACCCGCTTATGGGATGGGAATATTCCCATCCCACATTGAGTTTTAGGGGGAGTCAAACACTCCCCCTTTTCCCTATATATAGGCCTCTCATTCTCTTTATTTTAAACACTTCAGCTCAGCTTTTCTCTCTAAGTTCGACTTCTCTTTTTTCGTGCGTTGTGCGAAATCCTTCACGAGTTTCTCCAAACAACAAAGAATTCTTTAGAAAGCTCTTTCTATTTTGAATTGAGTCTTCTCAGTTTATATTTTCGAGTTGGTCTTCGAGTGGTCTAGCAGTTGGTGTCTGCTAACAGGTTCTACCTCAATGAGGTTTTAGTAGGTGAAGATTCGTGTGGATCAATTATAGAGGCTATCTTAGTTTGGAAGCTCGTGCTAATGAAGTTTTGCCGAATTGTTTTAAGGGAATGCCGCATCCAAAAGAGAAAGAGAAGCATGCATCAACTAGTAATGTACTAAACTTAGATGCTAGATTTCTTTTACAAGTTTTATGAACCTATCAGCATCTATGGAACTTTTTAACTTAGATTATATCAACCATAATATGCTTAGGAGATCCTTTAGGTTAATTTTACGTTTTGAAATTCCACCTTACAATGTTGCATGTTCAATTACTATCTTGATTAACCAGCATTAACCATGTTTCCTGAATTTAATAGAAGGGGCTATTTGAATGTCATAAAATAGTATGAAAGATGTGTTTAATTAAGGGTAAATTTAAAGAAAATAACTTGTGGTTTTGACCATTTCCAAAAGTGATGATGTGGCAAGGGTTATTTTCAGAAAAACTTAATATTTTTCTTCTTCTTACTCCATTAAACACTAATCTCAAATTCATCCACCAAAACCTTAAATAAGGACTGCAGGTACCAAATTTTAATTTCATTTGGGTTAAGGAGCAGTTGTCTAATTGAGTCCTATTCAAACACCTAAGAAGAGAGAGAAACCTACCCATTGTTAAAATAACACGGTAAAAAAGAAATCATCAATTAGACAACACAATAATGAAGAAGAAAACAAAGGCCATGGCTAAAACTGAAACTCTCATTAATCAATTGAAGAAGACAAAAATCCCAAGATCCATAATGGAAATGGCTTTTACGCTTGCTATCTGTTTACTTCACTCTACCTTCGCTTCAAAGGCCATACCTTTATCAGATTTGTTACATCTCTCTAAAGTATTTTTCTTCTTTTTGTTTGATTGCATATGGAGTATGTGACTAATGCACTCTAAAAACCTGATCTTTAATCTTTGAATCTTAATTTTGTTGAGTTTTGTGTTTGGGTATCTATCTCTCCTTTTTCCTTTTCTTTTTCATTTCATAAATTTCTTGTTTAATATTCAGATTGGTGATTAATTTGATTTGGAAACCCCTAATCTATGACTCATTTCACTATTTTAAGTATCTTAATTTTGATTGATTTTCGTGTTTGTGAATTGAAGGTTTCAGATTTCCAATGAAATCAGAATCTAGTCATGCAATCTCAGATTTAA
This sequence comes from Euphorbia schlechtendalii, assembly GCA_949673415.1. Lineage (NCBI taxonomy): Eukaryota > Viridiplantae > Streptophyta > Magnoliopsida > Malpighiales > Euphorbiaceae > Euphorbia > Euphorbia schlechtendalii. The sequence goes on along the minus strand of CATIWQ010561108.1, from coordinate 3,960 downwards.
GGTTTTGATGGGATGGAAAAAAATCAGGCTTTTCCAAAAATACCCCTTGCCACATCATCACTTTTGATAGTGTCAGCAAAAAAATCCCTTAATTGCTAACAATTCGAAATCAAAGGTCCTCTTTTGAGACATAAAAAAACACAGGCTCCCTTTTGAAAATGGCCGAAACCACGTGGTACTTTTTTGAAGTCTACCCTTTGATTAAAGACCTTATATTAAGTGCATGTACATATACTAATGTTTGAATAATTTCTATCTTATATCTAGGTTGAATACGATCACTAATGAATACACCCGTATTGATACTCATTCGCTTGGCAATATGAAATATTTTGTTTACAACTTCAATGAGTGATTTGGAATTGTCAAAAGAGTTCTACGGAACTATAATCTGGATTATGTTTTAGATGATCCAAGTCCCAAACACCCATCAAGAATGATTTTGCATATGAGCTGATTGACTATGAGAGGCATAAGGGAAACTATGAGTTTGATGCAAAGCTCATGGTAATCAACATGCTATTAAAGTAAAACAAGTGTAGAAAGATCTAGCTTTTAAATCCATGATTCTTCATCTCATTCAAGTGAAAGATCTGGAAAGAAGATTATTCCATGGTAAAATGCGGGGAGATGCCTTGATAATCGAGTGTGTCAGAAGCATATATGATAACTGTGAGCACGGGATTTTATACTAGCTCGCGCGTTCGATGATGAAGGCTTTTCGGGATTTTTATCTTTGAGTCACACAATTTTCGATTATCTAAAGATCTTCGAATGAGAATGTTCCTCGTCACCAACTTATGTTAAGGACTTAAATTTTTAAAATTAAATCAACAAAATAAATAAAAAATAAAAAAATATATTAGAACCCAACGAGGCTGGGCTCACCGGGCTGGCGAGCCCAGCAAAACGATTCGCTTAATTCCAGCGAGGCTCGTTGGAAAATTCCAGTGAGCCTGACTTTCCCCTATAAATATGGGGTTTTTTTGGATTGAGGGGGACTCGAAAATTTCAGAAAAAGTTGGATTTTTTCAAGAAAAACAACACAAAAAATTTCAATAATATTTTCTTTCAAAATTATTTGAATACATTCGGATCCAAAACACGTTTGGATTCTGAACCTTAATCTTTTTTCTTCTATTTCGTTTTCCAAAAAAATCCTTAGATATTCTCAGACCTAAAATAAATTTAGAGTCCGAGTCTGATTATTTAGGATAAATAAACATTTATTTTCCACACAAATCAAACAAAAAAGATGAACGAGGTACACTCCCAAGGATCACATGGATACGTCGAAGTGGATTTGAATCGAAAGGGTAAACCTCTTAGTTCCTAGAGTTACTCTATCTCGTGTTTCTTTTGATGTTTCAATTTATTCCGAATGACGACCTAGGAATAATTTTGATTTATCCTGTTATGTAAATGATAATGTAATAGTTCTTCTTCTTCTTTTTCTATTTCATTTGATTTATAAAAATACATGATAGATTACCCCAACGAAGGGAATAAAAATTATTCTCGGATAACAGACCACACATTTTTGCCATGCGGTCATTTTCACTAATTAAAATAAGCAACATACATGTTAATAAAATGAAATGTTTTATTCAAGACAAGAATTTTAAACCGTTGATATTTTAATTAGGCCACATGGGTCTTGCCAAAATGAAATCGAGCATACGTGTAAATGTTCATGTTGTGCTATATACCATGTGGTAACCTCTGTGGATGCATGTTAGATGTATGCCTAGGTTTTATTTTCCTTCGGGTATTGTAAATATTTTTTACAGAAATGTAATTAATAGATTAGGCATGCGATTGCATCCCTGAGGTTTTGTAATTTGTTAATTTATCTTTCTATATTTACTTATTATTATTATATTTATGAATTTACTGCTTTCCGCATGCACGTTAAATCATACATTAAAAAATTGAAAATATCATAAGTGCGAATATGCACAATTAAGAAATAAGGTTTCTGTAGATGTAATATAATGTGATCCAATGAGAAATAAGCAAGTTATCCCGAACCCGAATCTCTGTGTCTTAGTGGGTCGTCCCCCGGATGTTAAGCCTCATAGGAGAGTAATTCCTGGAAAGAGCTAATCCAGGTGGCGACTCTACACTAAAAGAGGGGAGTCGGGTTTGATCAATCAAAAAAATGTTTCTTGCCTTCTCTTTCAAACCTTCTGGGTCCCCGACCCGGTACATTTTATTTTCACTTAAACAACCCGTTAGTTCGCTCCTCTCATTTAGCGCGCTCTCGGCCCATTGCATTCCGTGTCATCCTCTCACAGTGGCAACTCCGCTGGGGATTTTTTCTTAAACTCTTTTTCTCAAAGGTTTTTTATTTTTGGATTAGTGTCGAAAATTATTGATCACACTATTCTCTATTTTCTTAATTATGACATATTCATAATTTCACATTGCAATAGAGGGGATTAGCCTGTAAGTCTAAGGTACCCTATTACTGCAAAACTTTCTCTTGTACTAATCTGCCTCCTTGAGAAAAGATAGTACTTGAGTGGGTGGAGCACTTGTTGCCATATCGCATGTACCTCCCTCGTTAGAACCCATTTGGGAAGAGGCTTGGAGTGTATTTTAGTGCAACAAGAAACTTCTACATCAGCAACCCAATTACAAACCTGATGTAAATAAGCCGTAAGCATTTTCCGTAGGGTGTTACCTAACAAATGATCATGCATTATATCTCCCTGCAGGTGCGCTCCTTAGTATTCCCGTGGTACTAAGATGAACCAAACTTAGGATAGAGACTAGTAAAAAACCCAACGCGCTAGAGTTTTATGGTTGGAAGATTGAACGTTGCATGCTATGTGCTACATGTTTACTACTTATCGCAATACAAATGTCATATTAACCACGGATCTTAGAGCAGACACTTAAACACACACACACACACAATGTTAATAGCATCTTCTCGTCATCATACACTTAGGATTAGATGACATTTGAGGTCGTGACCAATTAGAGTCATGGAACATCATTTATCCCTTTTTTCAGTGAGATGTCCACTTAACATCTAACTCTTTACCCATATAGGGTGAACATACCCTCATTTTTACGAATTGTCCACTCGACATCCAACTCATAGACCAAACAGGGTAAATACTACCCAAACCATTTTTTCCCACATCATGTGATGTCCCTGCTAACATTCGAACCTAATCCTACACAGGGGAAATTATTTTAGAAGTCCTACCTTACCAAATCTTCAAGGGTACATGCTTAGTACCCGAACCATTCACCCACACGGGGCAATGATTCATGCATCATCGCATACCCTCAAAGGTGATGACCACACTAGCATCCGAAATTCCACCCTATTTGGGAAAAATAACCAAATCATTCAATAGCTATGTACTGTGGTTATTTTCATTTAAATTTTATTCGATTTCATTAGGGTATGTCACACTACTTACCTGAAATAATTTTGACCCCCTCATTCCATGAGACTTAGTCATAATACGAAACCTCAAATTATTGACCTATCACCACACGGTAATTTGGTCACCTCATATACACCATTCACATTACGATGTCACACGAATATCATGTAGTCCTCAAGTCCATCCCCAGGGGTTGGATTTTCATCTTCCCTTATTTTCATTTTATCTAATCACTATAACTGCACGAAAATCATTTCACTAAAAGTTTGTGGCACAACACTTGCTCCATTACTCGGTTTCCTCGAACCAAACTACCTTGACAATCAACCAAAGAAAGGAGGAGGACTTCCCGGAGGAGCTTCACGGATCTCGGAAAAGTGGATTTTCGACTACGGGGTAAGCCTCTGAGTTTCTAGAGTTTGTGCTTATATTTATATACTTTTACTTTTGAAGTTTCATTTACTTTTCGGTTATTTCCATTTTTGCACACTAATCTGTTCTTCGGGATTTACGGTATGATTTCAAATCTGTTTTAATATTTTATTTACATAAA
>CATIWQ010561036.1:0-11767 GCA_949673415.1 Euphorbia schlechtendalii | reverse complement strand
AATTGACGACTCCCATTAAAGAGTGGATATGGTTTGATCAACTTTAGCTTTCACTTGCATACCTTACAACTTTGCTTTGCTTTCTACTTATTCTTTCTATTTCAAAGTTTATGATATGTCTATGTGTCATAATGCGTATTTAGTGCTTAGTCTTTTATGTTAATCAAGTTATATGCATTGGCGTTAATTTTAAGAGTAGTTTCGGGGTTAACAATATCATGTATAATCACTGGATCTATGACATAACGCTGTTTAGTGAGTCAACATTTTTTGAATGGTAACTTGCTAAATGTGGCTATGTAAGAGCAACCCGTACTAAGCATAGTATTGATGTTGTCCAGGTTTTCATAATAGTCTTATCTCGTTTGCGCTAGGATTAGAAAAGTTATTTCATGTGTTGCTCTGTGGAAAATCATTGAACATCTGAGTGTTTTGAACCAAGTTTGTTAGATTAGTCTAGTGCGTCGTACCATCTTTGTTGATCTTGCATGTTTTCTCTGCTATACTTATTCGTAGTGAAAATCTATATATTTAGATTCTCTCATCTATCAAATCTATATTTACTCAACTTTTCATTCTAATCTTTCTATCCAAAAATCTCAAAACTATTTTTATTTTCTTTTACTTTATCTTTCCTTCTTGATCTTTAGACCTAGTTTTTCTTTGTGGTTTCGATATCTTTGAAAAATACATAGCAACTGTATACTTGAAGTTATCATCATTTTTCTATGTGATAAGGGGTATTGACAACACCTATATTTTTCGTGAACAAGTTTTTGGTATTATTATTGAGGATAAGCCTTACTAAACGAGTATAGCCAAATCTCATGAACAAGTTTTTGGAACCATTAAGTTATTAAACTTATCAATGGAAAAGTGGCAATCAATTGGTCAAACCTAAGCATTGCTAACAAAGGAGGACCCAGCTCGAAAGCATGGGTACCTAAGAAAATGTGATTGTTTTGCAAGTGAGCCTTAGATTCGCTGATGACTCTCGAATGTGGTATTTAGATAGCGGATGCTCAAGGCATATGATGGGAGATAAAAGTCATTTCATCTCATTGGAGCGTAAAGGAAATGGAAGATTCAGTTTTTGAGATAACCAGAAATGCAAGATTGTAGGTTGTGGCACTATTGGTGTCTGTCCTTCAATCAAGGAGGTTTCTCTTGTCAAGGGTCTGAAGTTCAATCTACTATGCATAGCCCAGCTTTGTGACAAAGGTAGGAAGGTTATGTTTGACTCAATAGGATGCTTAGTAATTGACTGTAAGGCTGATTCAAATATACTCTTTGCTCCCAGGATCAATAATATTTATATGATTGATTTATCCCCTGGCTCCACTAAAGTTTATCTTGTATCTGATGAGGATAATTCATGGCTTTGGAATAGAAGGTAGGGTCATATCAATATGAACATTTTGTACAAGCTAGCTAAAAAGCAATTAGTTGTGAGTTTACCCAGTATCAGCTCTGAGAAGGATATATTGTGCTCTACTTGTCATCTTGGTAAGAAAGTTAAGAAATCATTTAGATCAGTAGATCATGCAATAACTAAGCAACCATAGGAGTTACTCCACCCTGATCATTTTAGCCTAGTTTAGCCTATGAGCTTGGGTGGTAAGAGTACTCATTGGTGGTAGTAGATGACTTCACGAGATTCATATGGGTAGTCTTGCTGAGTAGCAAAGACGAGACTTATAAATCTTTTGTCAAGCTTCGTAAATAGATAATGAATGAAACTGGAGTTAAAATCTATAGAATCCGAAGTGATCATTGATAGGAATTCAAGAATTTCTATTTCAATGAATTCTGTTCAGCGCATGGTATTGACCACAACTTCTCTTCTCCTCATACGCCTCAACAAAATGGGGTTGTAGAAAGGAAGAATAGGATAATAGTTGAGATGGCTCGATCCTTGCTGAGTGATAACAATCTACCAAAGTACTTTTAGGGAGAAGCTATTAACACAGCCTGTTATATCCTGAATCGGGTTTCAATTCACCCAATTCTTGAGAAAACACCCTATGAGCTTTGGCGAGGGTGCAAGCCTAAGATTGGTCATCTTAGATCTTTTGGCTGTAAGTACTATATTCTTAACACCAAAGAGCAATTAGGAAAGTTTGATCCTAAGTCTGATGAAGGTATCTTTTTGGGATACTCAACTTTTAGTCAAGCATATAAAATATATGTCAAGCGTACCGGCCTTTTAGAGGCGTCTATGCATGTAGATTTCGATGAAACTAACATTGCAGAAAGACGTCCCTCTGATGAAGACGAAGGAGTTCCCTATCTCTCAAATGAACTTAGTATGCCACAAGATATGCTACCCAACTCAGCATAGGGGCCCCCAACTGATGAAGCAAAAGATGGTGATGAAGATCTTTCTATGAACAATGATGGCAAAGATCAACCTCCACCTCAGCATCCAGTTATCGATCATCCAATAGTTGACCTGAGTAATCCAAGAGAGATTAGAGTTCATTGCAACCATTCACTAGATAATATAGTTGATGATGTTCATAATCATGTGATGACACAAGGTCAGCTCAGTCGGATGATGAGTCATCCAGCCTTCATATCATTGATCGAACCTAAGAAGTTTGAAGATGCAAAAGGAGATGATTATTGGATGATCACAATGCAAGAGGAATTGGATCAATTCAAGCACAATGTTGTTTGGGATCAAGTTCCTAGGCCTAAAGGAAAATCTATTATCGGCACCAAATGGGTATTCAAGAACAAGCTAGATGAAGATGGCATTGTTGTCAGGAACAAGGCCAGGCTTGTTGCTCAAGGCTACAACCAGTAAGAAGGCATCGATTATAATGAGACTTATGCACTAGTAGCGCATCTTAAAGCTATTTGAATCCTTTGTGCTTTCTCATCCCATATGAATTTCAAATTATTTCAAATGGATGTCAAAAGTGCTTTCCTGAATGGATTCATTCAAGAAGTCTATGTTCACTAACCTCTAGGCTTTGAAGATGCAAAGAATCCTAAGAATGTCTTCAAATTGAAGGAAGCTCTTTATAGATTGAAGTAGGCTCCAAGAGCTTGGTATGAGAGGCTGACCAATTTCTTGATCAGCAAAGGCTATGAAAGGGAAAAGCAGATACAACTCTATTTATCAGGCGAAGGAAAGAAGATGTGTTGCTTGTCCAAATATACATTGATTTTATTATATTTAGAACAACTGATGAGAAGTTGTGCAAGGAATTCAGCAAGCAGATGAAGAGCAAGTTTGAGATGTTGATGATAGGAGAGCTCAATTTCTTTCTTGGACTTCAAATCAAGCAGACTAATGATGGAATCCTCATCAATCAGTCTAAATATGCCAAAGAAGTTCTGAAGAAATTTAACATGGAACATTCAAAGCCAATCTCCACTCCTATGGCTACAGATACTATCTTGAGTAATGATGAAGCTGGTAAAGCTGTGGATAGAAAATTCTACAGAGGAATTATCGATTCTCTTCTTTATCTCATGGTTAGTAGGTCAGACATACAGTATGTTGTGTGCTACTATGCTCGGTATCAAGCTGATCCTAGAGAATCTCACTTAGAAGCTATAAAGAGGATTCTCAAGTACTTGTAAAGCTCAATCAAAGCAGGTTTATGGTATGCCAGCAGTTCAGATTTCACTCCTAGGGGATTCACAAATGCTGATTATGGAAGAGAAAAACTCGACAAGAAGAGTATAAGGGGAGGATGTCATTTCCTGGGAGAGAGTCTTGTCTCTTGGTATAGTAAGAAGTAAACTTCTATTATGCTGAGTATAGTTGAAGCTGAGTACATGGTAGCAAAAAGTTGCATAGCATAATTTCTTTGGATAAAGCAGCAATTGGAGGATTATGGTATCAAGTATAATTATCTCAAAGTTATGTGTGTTAACAAGAGTGCAATCAATTTATCCAAGAATCTAGTTCAGCATGGGAGAATGAAGCATGTCAACATTAGGCATCACTTCATTAGAGATCATGTGCTATGAGGAGATGTCAAGCTGGAGTATGTTCCAACAGAGGAGGAGTATGTTGATAACTTCACCAAACCATTGCCAAAGGAACAATTCTATATACTGAGGCAATTGATTGGTATAGCAAATCCATGATGAAAAAGAAGGATGAAAATCTTAGAAATTTGGCTAAGTGTTGGAGATCAAGCATGAGATGACACGTGGATAACATCATCAATTTTTTTTTTAAGAAATGGCATGAGGAACAGTTCACTGTTAAATTTTGAATTTGCGTTTTTCAAATTAAAGCATGCATGAATTGGAAACTTTTTATTCTAATCTCACTGTTCATCTAAGGCGGTTAATTTAGAGGTTAATCACATCATTCATTTTCATCAGAAGCTAAGATCATGACAAGTAAAAGGAGAGATGAGATCATTTATTTTAAGTTAAACAGTTGAAGGAAATGGGTCACTTGCTTTCTGCAAATTTGAATCATCAGAACATTCAAACCCTAATTTCTTCTTCTTTCAATCTTCTCTCGAAATCCCTCAAATGGCTGGAACCAAGACCACCTTCAGAATCCTGAAAACTACTGTTATGAAGATAATTGTGAACATGGAAGGGAAAACTAAAAAGCTTACTCTTTAAGAGGGCACTACCTTAAAAAGAGTAGGTTGGGAGGATAGCTTGGATTTTGGTCCAATCTTTGAAGTGAACTATGAAGGATTGCTGCTCAATAAAACCATGCACCGAGTCATCAAGAAGCAACACCTTAGTTCCTTCTTAAGGATGGAGGGTCCAGCAATCACATGCCTCATTAGGGTCTTCTATACCCATCTCTACACAATAGAAGGTTTTAGTGATGTCCTACTGATGGACTTTGAAGGAAAATCAACCTTGATATATTCGTGGTTGATAGGGAGCATTCTCAATATGCCTAATTTAGGCACTCAGCTCCATAAATCCGAGGATGAAGACATCATTATCATTCCTGAGGATTGGGAACTACCTGCCAACTACATTTCAAGGGAGATAGCCACCAGCGGTATGTAATGGACAGCAAGGATGTGCCATGAGATGGTGGTGAAGCTGCTGCTACCCAAAACAAGCTCGCTTACTATCTACACATATTTCGAGCATTGTGTGGTCTACCATATGGTAGAGGTTAAAAAGCTCAATTGGCCAGTTGTGATTCTTCACCACTTGACAAAGCTGACTACTATCTATCATTATGGTTACCTCATAACTGAGATTATGAGGGCTGTGAAAGTCGATGTGGCTTAGCTTTTGGGGGAGTTTGGTGAAATAGTCCTGCCTATGAAGAAAAGGCTAAAAATGTCACATTTCAGCAAGCTAGCTCACAACCAGGTTCATGCTAGGTACACCAAGGCCTAGCAAAAGTGAAAGTTGAAGATTGTACTAACAGTATTGCCTGTGGACATCCGCAAGGAGGAGGAGGACCATTTCATGGTGGACTATGAGAGTGATGACTCAGATCAAGTTCTAATCTCTAGTATCTTGGAGAATGTGACCACCATTCCCTCCAAAGTAGAGAAGGCTGCTTCCTCTAAGGCCAAGGGGAATAGTCCAACAAAGTCCAGTGAGGTTTGGAGTTGAGATGAAACAAGATAGTCACTCGTTTTAGTGTGTAAGGAATGAGGGTGTTTCACATGGTCATGTACGCCATATGTACGAACTAGACTTTATGATGCCCATGGGACATTAAAGTGGACTTGGAGTTGAGATGAAACAAGATCGTTACTTATTTTAGTGCGTAAGGACTACGGGTGTTTAACATGGTCACGTACACCATATGTACGGACTTGTCTCTATGATACTAGCGGGACATTGATATTATTTGGAGTTGAGATGAAACAAGATTGTTAATCATTTAGTGTGTAGCGATTGAGGGTGTTTGACATACTTTAATACCAAACATATCATGAGTAAGGTTGTGTAGAGTTATGCAAATCTAAGTGGTACCGTTGCGATACCAAGTGAATGCTAATGAATGCTAGAGTGATGAGATGATCCTTTATGGTTATTCAATTAAGGATATGATTCAAGGGATGATATGATCATATTAGCCTAACTCATAGGTATATGTACTTTCGACATTACATCAAGTTGCATGGAAGGAATGAATTACAATGGGATGTTTTCAAGAGGTATCTATTACGCTTATATACTAAAAAATTGTGATGCTTATGACATTATCTTCTTCTCCGATGTGTTCCATGGGTATACAAAAAGCATGAAAGTAATGGAAAATATAAATTGTGAGTGTGTGTGAAAGAAATAAGAAGCAAAAAACTTGTTGTATGTAATCTTTCACAAAATTAATGCTTGTGGCCATATAACTCAAGTAAAGGCATGCATAAGATATGTACATAACATCATGTTATGTGTTCATGTCAAACATATGATATGTATGCTATGCATGCCTAGGGCATGAACATATTATGGACATGATATATGCATGTATATGGAGACCATAAGGAGATTCCTCATCTACTCGTATTTAGACTCAGCTTTTCCATTACATCTTCCTGTACCGATATTGCCACATGTCGTACTCTTGGCTTGCCTTTAGAAAGTGATGACGTTAACACAATCATCCCAAGAGATGAGGTTTCTTCTTAACAGTCGCAAGATTCTATATAGCATTCTTGATTTACCATTGGATAATCTCATACCCTTTAGAATCATTGAAGAAGATGAGAGTTACCTCTTTGTTCTAGCTATCAAATGCTTGAAAAATATTTTAGGATTCTCAAATTTTGTGAGTTGATTGATCCTACCCCAACCGAGTGTAGGATTTTCGAATCGTACCCAAGTATTTATGAGTAAGTTGAATCTAATCCGATCAGCTATGAGTTGTCTGACCAGGGATCTCCTTCTCCCTTATAATCCATTAGTTTGGCATCATAAAACTTCTCTAGAAGTCATTCATCATCATGCCCTACCAATGGAGTAGGGTAGTAGTTCTGTCAGAAGTTAGGAACTTAACTAACTTGTGTGGTTGAGAGCTGCTGCCATGATGGACATCAAGTGTTGAGGAACCACTCATTCAGTTCCTTATTGAAACCCTAATTACGGATGAGTGACTGTAGTGATTCTCAAGTTGAGATGAACCCGAAGGTAAGTAGTGCCTTGATTACAAGGTTTAGACTCTATTTATTTTGAGGGCTTATATTCGGTAACTGTACCAAAAACCTTGTTCCCCACCTTTCTACCGATAAGATAAAAGTTCAAAATACGAACAGGTGTTGTCAATACCCCTTACCAAATAGAAAAATGGTGAACCACTGCAAGTATACAGTTTCAATGTAGTTTTAAAAGATATCGATCCCATAGGGAAGGAACTAGTTATAAAGACTAACAAGAGTAATGGAACAAAGAAAATAAAATAGATAATTTCATTTTTGTTAGGTTGGTTTGGATATGATGGTAAATAAATAGATAAATGTATAAATGGATTAGAGTAGAAGAAATCGGTATAGATTATCCCTATGAACAAGTATAGCAAAGAAAACACGCAAAATCATCAAAGATATTACGTGCACTAGACTACTTTAACAGATTTGGTTCTAGATACTCAGATATTCAATTATTCACCATAGAGCAACACATGAAATGACTTTTTCTAAATCTAGTGCAAATGAATTAAGACGATTATATAAACCTGGATAACAATAGTACTATGCTTAGTACGGGTTGCTCTCACATAGCCATATTTAGAAAGTTACCATTCCAAAAATGTGGGCTCACAAAACAGCGTTATAATCATAGATCCAGTAATTATACACAATCTTGTTAACCTCGAAATCACTCTTAAAGTTAACTCAAAAGCATATAACTTGATTAATATAAAAGACTCAACACGAAATACACAATATGACACATAGACATGTAATAAACTTTGAAATAGAAAGTATAATAGAAAACAAAGCAAAGTTGTAAGGTATGCAAGTGAAAACTAAAGTTGATCAAACTGTATCCACTCTTTAATAGGATTCCTCAATTCCCGCAATTCCTACGTCTGTTTTGAATTCAGTCTCAGCTCGTACAGAACCTCCGCTAGGATTCTATTCTATGTGAATATTGAATAAACGATTATTGAAGAATGAAAACTTTAATTGATAAGTGATTTGCAATTACACTTATACAACAATCGCTCGAATATGTAGAGAAATCTAGTGATCGAATATGTAGAGAAATCTAGTGATCGAAATAAGGTTCGAATCACTTATACATTTTCTCGCTAACTTAGAATGAAGCAAAATCTACACTATTTTCTCTCTAAAACTATGTATGCACATATACCACACTACACACCATATACCACACCACAACACATGAAATTATGGAGTTTGGAGCCCTATTTATAGATTATGAAGGGTTGAATCCGTTCTGACGAAGGGTCGTGTCCATTGGCGAAGAGTAGCACCGCTTCATTGTGATTGGTTGAATTGGTTTGATCTCATCTACAATGGAAAGGAAACATTTCATGATTGGTTGACTTCCGAAAGTTGTCTTTTCATCTGATAGTTGATAGCGGTTGATCGTTCTTATCCAGCGGTAGAAAGAAGAGAAGAGTTCTCTAAAAATCATCACAACCGTGAATACTTGGTTGGTAACTTTCTGTTGTGAAGGTTAACAAGTCGTGACCGCGATATTTGTGTCACGACCGTAACATGCCTTTTTCACATGATTCCTCTTTGTGATTTCTACTAATTTTTGACATCTTCGATCCTTTGCCAATTCCTTAAGTTCCACGCATCTTTTTGCACATTTTTCACTTTTTTTTGCATAGATTTCGACCTTTAATCATTTTACTTCCAAGATTTACCTAGTACCTGCATTTGCGTAAAAAAAACAACTACATACCATGTGAAATCTTTTATGGGAAGTATAAAATGACCAAAACCATAATGTTTAATGATTGAAAATATCATGATTATAAGTGTAAATACACTTATCACACCTCCACACTTAACTTTTACCTTGTCCTCAAGGTAAACAACAGAAGTGTATAGAATTAGTAATCCAAGTTCATACCTTATTTGGAGAAACACTATTATAGTGAGTATCACATTCCCATGTTGCATAAAGTTCAAGCAAAAGTTCAAAATTTCCCATAAATTAGTAATGTGCAATTTATATAGTCTAGTTACATACCTTTGCTCTCAATGGAGGGTCAACCGAATTGCATCTTCATATAAGTGTTATATGCTTACTCGAAAATTTCCTTCTCTCAAGTATGGTATAAAGTATTAAGGACAAAGGGAGCATACTTTGAAAAGTTTGATCTCAAGGCATTTTTAGGTAACATAGGATGCTAAAAACACTCTTAATGTTTGCATTTTATGCTCCATACAACTCTCCCCATTTTTAATGGTTGCATTTTATGCTCCATACCACTTTCTCTCATTTTTTTTCTTTTAAGCATATGTTTTTTGAAGTACTTTGTACTTTGCACCCATTTTTCATGCTATGCTACTTTTCTTTCTTTCACTCATTGAATGGTTGCAGTTTCTGCTCCGTACCATTCCTCACCTTTTGCATAAGTCATTAGTTATCCACTCTTTCTTTTGATTTTTCACTCTTAATACCCTCATCCTTTATTGATTATTTTCAAACTATTATGGCTATAGTTTCTCAACACTTTAAACAGACGTATTTGAGAATAGCATATAAAACTCATAGTAAGAACACTACTAGATATTACTCCACTTAAAATTATTGGTAGCATAAAACTAAAACTATACAACTTATACTAATTCATGTTGCATTAATGTATATCGAAACTTACTTGGAATGTTGCTTTTGAATGTTACTCACAACTCATCCTTGCCAAATGCTAAATGTTGTGCCAAAATCTCACACTCTCAAAGTGTGGTCATACTCGAAACATTTTGTTTGAAATATGCACTAACATCAAACTTGAAATACCTAACACTCAAAATAACCTTGGAATATATGTTAGTATAGTATAGGTATGGATAATGTAGAAATAACATAAAAATCAAGAAAAATTTTCAAATTCTTCAATTTTTTTTCATTTTATTTAATTTACTTTAGATTTTCGGGGTTGTTTTACAAACGCCCCCCCGCCACACTAAAGAACACAATGTCCTCATTGTGGAAGACTTCATTAAAATTGAAAATGTAAACTTAATCACACACAACTGAAAAGAAAATAAAATAAAAGAAAAAGAATTTGAATCTGTATTATTCATCTGAACTTGAATCTGGAGGACTCGGTGAGATTTCCAAATTTTGCATTTTGAAGTATGTATTCAACTTGTGGTTCAATGAAATGTTGGATTTCATTAGTTGACAAACTTCTTGTTGTATGGAGGCAATGTCTAGGAATGCTTGGTTAACATCTTTCACGAACTTTACTCGCCAAATATCATGTGTACTTCTTGAGGCTTGTCTTTAATCACTACTTCTTAATTGAACTTCTTCAGCATCTTCATCTTGTTGGTTTCCTTGAGAAGTAGATCCATTTGTTGGTCTAAGCTTCCTTACCCTTACTCCATATGGTAAAAACATAAATTTTCCATCATCTTCTTTGACCAATCCTACTTTCTTCATTCATACTTCTCTAAAGTTAAATTTTTCCCTTGGACTATATTGATACAGTAATTGATTCTTTGCCCCCAAAATTATCCCGCAAATTGTATTTGCACCTCCAACTCTAGCCTTTTTATGTGTAGTGAGACTAGTGATGGATTCCATCATATATGTAGGAAAGTTTGGAAGAAACTGCAAAACTGCGCTCTTCAATATTACCAAGTCTTTCATTGACACCTTTGTTGTTTTGTGTCGAAAGAAAAGACTTTGAGAAATAAACTTGTGATGGTAGAGAAGGCTATTACTTTGAATGTTTTTGTTGGATGAGTTTTTGACTTCGTATTAATCCAATCCTGTTAACTCAGTCCAAACATCCGTTAAATCATAATCTTCATCTTTTTCAATCTCCTCATATGTTCCTCCAAAACTGAACCATTTGATTAAATCCATCATAATGAACTTATATTCTTCTCCTCCATTCCTGAATTTCCTTTTCATAAAGTTCCCATCTTCTGCAACAGTAACCAAGAATTCGAGGACCCATTCCTCTATAAAAGGAAAATGCATATTCACAAACTTCTCCAATCCAAACAATGAAAAATACTCCTCTACTTCTGCATGAATCCCAACATCAATAGCAAAAGTAGGATCATAGAAAAGTGTATTATGAAAATCGAAGTTCTTGATTCTCAAATATCTTTAAACTTCTTGTTCACTATAGATTGGAAAAGGGCATCCATACTTATTGTGTTGGTTGACCAACTTGTTCTTCCCTTTAGTTGCTGCCAACTTCTTTGGAGCCATTGTATTCAAGAAAGAAATAATTGTGTTTGATTTAGAAAATAGAGAAAATTTGCTTTTGCAAAGGATTCCGTTTGTGAAAAAGAGTTATTGTGAAAACAAACTAGGAAAAGTAGTTATTTATATAGAAAATAGGTTATTAATTGCTTTTCCAACGGATATATATCAAATATAACCATTAAAATATAGTTGTTACAGCAATAACTGCTGTACAAATCGCATTGGTCGCGATCGCGAAGGTTAGTCACTTTCGTGATTCTCTCTTATACAGAAACAGAGAATTCAAACCATACTAATCATGAGCACGATACAGGTCGCGATCGCAATATGCTAAAATCCAAAAATTTTGTTCTTTTCCTTTATTTGAAAAACTACACTAATACATAAAAATATACTACTATATTATACTATATATATATATATATATATA
>CATIWQ010560942.1:0-14982 GCA_949673415.1 Euphorbia schlechtendalii | reverse complement strand
CATCCTTCAACATTGTTTCTCTGCCAAATGCTGCAGCATATGATGATGACGTGGATGAGAAGGTTGAGATGAGATCTCCTAGATGCTTCCCCATTATTATTTCCAGAGCAACAACGCCAAAACTATAGATGTCGCATTTTTCGCTAACCTCCATTGTATATGCTAACTCTACAACAAGATTTCCATTATAGTTTAAATTAAACATATAGAAATGCATTTATAGATAATTTAAAAGTTAATGAATCAACATTGAATAAATGTAAGTAAGCACCTGGAGCCGTATATCTGAATGTGCAAGCAAATAATGTCCAATTTGAGGAGTCGGGAATCAACAATTTGGCTGTGCCGAAATCAGAAACATGAGCCTCGAAATCTGAGTCCACAACACATTGTTATTCATAATGTCTCGGTGAATAAAAGGAGGAAAGCAATCATGGTACATGTATGATAACGCGTCAGCTATTCCTTTAACAATATTGATCCTTTTTATCCAATCCAACTCCTTCGACGTTTCAACGTCACTTAATATCTTTCTCAGACTCCCTCTTTCAATGAAATCATAGATTAAGAAACAGTGTCGTGGATGTTCACAAAACCCAAATAACTTCACTATATTACGATGGCGTATGTTTGTCAATGCAGTAATCTCCCTCGTAAATGCCTTCCAATAATTATGGGACTGGCGAAGTTTCTTCACAGCGACAACTCGATTTGGTGAAAGCACAGCTTTATAGACAATTTCGTAACCTCCTTCACCAATGCAATATTTGGAGTTGAACTCTTCTGTCACCTCAATGATGTTTTCGTATTCCAAATCTTGATCTTGTACCCCCATAATATACTTAGTTTTCGCATTTTCATTCTCCGGTAGAGAAGGAAACAACTCCCGACAAACAAAAATAATATTAGCGTAGCAACTGAAAGATAAAGTGCAATTAGTCTACCATTCTTTTTGTCCACTTTACCAGAAGAGCACAATTTCAGTTTGGTATTATTGCCACATAAGCCGTTGTTGTTTCGAAGTGCTTCTAGTAGACATCACGAAAAGCTTTGATGTTTGGAATTTGACCCTCTAATTCATTCCACGATACGTCCACTGTTGCCAAGCTTAACAAATATTCAAATGTTTTTGGAACAGAACCTAACAGCTTGTTGTGGGAGAGATTCAAAACCTCTAATCTTCGCAACTCCCCGATCTCTTGTGGAATATGACCTGCCAACTGATTTTTGCTAAAATCAATACTTTCCAAATAGATCAAATTTCTTAGTTAGGATGGAATGCTCTCCGTCAAATTGTTCATGCTAAGATTCAAAAACAACAGTTTTGAGCACCCTCCAAGCTGCATTGGAATTGCACCACTCAAACTGTTGGCTGCTAGGTTAAGGTGTTCGATATTAGCTAGCATTCCAATTTCTCAAGGAATGACACCTGAAATCTTCTGGTACATTGTAGTACTCAAGATCAATTGGCTGATATATTCACCAAAGCCCTTCCAGCTAATAAATTCAATATCATTAGGAAAGAGATAGGAGTCAGCAATCCTTGATCAAAGGAGTGTTAGTCGTTGCTCAAATCTTGCTGTTCAGTTTTTATTTATTTCCTATTTGTTTGCTGTAGTTTACGCAGTCAATGACTCTGTTTTGATTTTTTTATCCTTTCCTATAATTTAGCTCATCTGTTAGTCTTTGAATATTATATAATGTGCTGATACTTATCAAATAAAATATTCAGATTTTCTCAAGTTTCTCTCTTGTTACATACAATATTGTTTTTCTATTTTTACTGCAATTACTCTTGTTCTTCATTTTTCTGTTTTCAATCCTAACAATTATTATACAATGAAACATAATCCGTGGCAAATCCGTGGGGAACAAAAAAAACTCTCAAGGAATTTTCTTTATAACAAAAAAATGTCAAATCCGTACTGAACTTGGTTTACTGGGGGTAATACTTCTTCTATGCGGCATAGAAGTTGCTGGCCCTTTCTTTACCCCGAAATCAATCGTTGTATCAGTCGTGTTCTTCTGCTTCCTTAAGCTCGGTGGGCTTTTACCATCAATGGTTTGATCACCAACAGTCTTACGCTGCGTGCGTCGACTTTGTACCACATTGTGATTCTTCAATGTCGAGGGCCGCAAAACCTTGACTCTGTTTTTGTTTCCAATGGCAGTATCATTGTCTAATCACAAGTTTCATAGGTTAGAAACCTCATTAATGGATTTAATATCATGATTGTTTATAAAGACGGTTATTACCAGGACTGGATAAGACAGCACGAGGACGCGGGACTGAGCTGGCTCTAATATTTGGCCTATCCCACTCGTCGGAACTGCTTTTGATGTCTGATCTAATGTCCGGCCTGTCTTCATCGAAATCGCTTTTCTTGTCTGATCCTGTGAAGTAAACAGACTCCTAAATGTTACGTAAATCAAAAACCGGAAATTATATTGCTCAGAGAGATCAATGATGTAACCTTCAGAAGCAGAATCTGCTGGCAAGACATTGTTGGTAGGCAGGATCATGTTAGGCACATAAGACTTGGGAACTCTTGCAACGCGAGGGGGCGAAATATCTCGATAATTCTTCACTATATGTATGATAAATGTCCATTAGGAATGTTCAATCAGATTTCCAGTGTTGAATCAACCACAATGTAAGCTTCAAATGTCCATTATAATTTTCTTCAAACCATCAGTGATTGTTTGTAGCCTTAGGAAAATGGGCAGGCCATAGTTGAAATGGACATGTATACGCTACAATATTTCCTGTTTTCCTTCCAAATAAACTAGAAATTCTTCCAAACTCTCAAAACATATGCACCCTAATATTATATATGATCTTAGATTTCCCTGGTCAGCAACTATATTCCTCTTCGGGATTGTTAAAGGTAGTGTTTGCTCTAGAAGTATGCTAGAACTTCACCAAATAAACAGTTGTAATTCCATGCTGTTTCATTAATAGGGAGGGATCCTATATTTAGGATACACATATGTTGCTCAAGAAAATAATGGAAAAACAACTAAAATAGATAAGCAGAATTGAACTTTTAGATTCATTTACCAAAAAAAGCTAAGCCTAATAATGAACAGAAATATGAAAAAAAGACATGTAGAAAAAAGTACCAGGAATACACGAATCCTGCAATAAGAGACGGGGAACATCCTTTAAAGAGAGCAAAGAACTCCACTTATAATCATGGATGCCATGTTTATCAATTTGACCTTCTGCTCTAATCTTAACCTTTGGATACACTGAAAAAAAGAACAAGAAAATTTGTATAAGAACATAGAGCTATAATTTTTTATCCAAAATAAAAGAACCCAGATCGAAAGTTTACTTTTTTATTGCACTTTTGAGCTGATCAGTTGAGATGAAGAGAAGAATAAATGCTTGTAGAGAGAAAAAAAATGGATGCAATGAGTATTTCAGAGGGAATATGAAATTTGGAAAAGGAAGCAAAGTTGAGGAGGAGAGTGATTGAGGAAAAAAGAATAAAAGAGTGGGAATTGAATTGATTGAGAGATTAGTTAGCATTTGGGAAGAACAGAAAGAGACCCCACTAACTGCGTTTCTCTATTTGTCACGTTTTGACTTTCGATTTCAACACGCCTCCATTATGGAATCTTTCTTCTACGGGACTCTTTTCTGACTCCCCTTCGTTGCTTCCTATTCACCTATCGGCTTTTGGCGGTAAAAAAAAGAACTAACTAAACCCTTAAAACCCACTTATTGACAGAATTTGGGTTTTACCTGGGTAAGACTTTGGTCTTACACTATGTGGCGCAGAGCTATCCTGAGCCCCAGCTGGAACAAAAGGCGGTTTTTTACGGCCGCTTGCCGCTATATCGAGGACGAAGGTGACTGGCGATACTCCTCCGAATGGTGGGGCAATGACTCCGAGTCCGGTGATCACACAGTTCTCCGTTCTGTCTCTGATAAAGGCAACGGCGTCGTCTCCGTCCATGCTTATCCTTCCTCCAGACCTGTGAGTCTCTCTTTATTCCTTAGCTATAGCTAATTGTTATCGTTTCTCGCGCTTGTGATTGTGAAAAATAATGATATTGAGCTCAGCTAGAGGTTGAAGTTTCAAACTTCAGATATAATCAGTACAAGCGTTGAACATAATTTCTTTCTTAGTTTTGATGTGTTGGGCTCCTAAATGTTCGAGACCAGAGAACAATCACTTCGTTAAAAACTTGCTTTCTGTTTTTATTGAATTCTTGGAACCATTTCAACCTGCGATGGCTTTTCCTTTGCACAAATGTTTGTGATAGAAATTCGTTTTTCCGTCGAAAAGGTTTGGTAAATGGTGTCAAATGTTAAATTTGGCAGAGCAACATTCACTGGCCAACGACTGAGCAATGGCTGCGGCAAAGGTATGGAGTTCTTAATCATGGTCAAGAACATGATGCTTACTTTAAGATTCTTGGATATCAGTGGCGTACACTTCGTTTTAACGATGCCACGAGGCAGAGTACTGTCAAAGTCATGGCTGCTTACCAGCAATCGGAACCGAATTCTTTAATCTTAATGCAACAGACTCATTGTGTTGCTATTCCATGTAAATCTCTGTGCTTTTTCTTTGCAGTCGTTGGCTTTCATAGATTTGCAAAGTTGCTATTTATTTGCTCAAATTTAGTAGTGCTTCTCTTCCACTTATCACTGATGTATAAGAATAGAAAGTTTTCCCTTGCATTGTTTCTTTAATCAATGACCAACCGCCATTGATTTCTCATTTTAAAGGTATTTCAGCTTTGATAAGCTTAATATATTAGATCAGAGGCTCTTTAAACAGGTCCAAGTGAAATTACATAATCCTGAGCTAATTACAAGTCTTATCAATAAAGCGGTGATCCGTCTTATGAGTAATTCTGCTGAGAGTTGGTTATGTATTTGTTCATTAACTAACAAATTCCCTCACTGGGAAACGCTGTAGTTGAGATTTTGAAAGCCGCGTTTGTAGTTGGGTTGGGGTGTGGCAATAGTCTTCTCTTGGTATAATTTCAATCTTTTTTCTTCAATACAAGGAAATACTCAGGAATTAATCCATATATATTAATCTAAAGGCTAGTAATCTTTTCTCATGACCTTTTTTTAAAAAGTTTTTAAGTATGGTTAAGAAGGGTAATAAATGAGCTTTTCTGTAATATATAGCAATAGCACCATCTCTTTTACTATCATGGAATACCTAATCTCATAATCTTGGTATTTGCATTTTCTACCTTCTCAAAGGAACTAATTGATAGCTCGTCAAAAGAATATGAGTTTGTAAATAAGCAAGAATAAAACATGTGCCTCAAATTCCTGGCATTCTGTTTCAGTTCGAAGACTTGTATTAATTTGATGCTACTGTGCAGATGTAAAGAGTATGATATCGGTTGGTTTAAGCAGTATAGCTTCCTCAACTTTTGACCTAGCGGGTGCTGTATATGGGAAGAAACAAATGCATATTCTATGTATCGGCCATGGCGGGGGAACTTTACCACTGTTCCTGGCTAGTAAAATTCAAGGTGATGCTTGCTTATAATAGTTTCCTTGTGATACATTAGCTTTCAGATAAGATCGCTTCTTAAATATCAAGCACTTTGCCCTTGCTTCTTTATGATGTGAATTAAGATTTTGTTTATTTTTGTTTTCCTCTGTTAAAAATCCAAGTTTTTTTTTTGTCGAAGCAGTACTACATATTTCATAATCATATAATGAATACTTGCATGTTGAAAATACCGCTGTTCAAGCCTTAGCAGGAGGATGGGGGATTGACTTTAAAAATATATTGAATTTGTTCATTTTGCCACATTCAGAACGAGTTCCCTGAATGATCCGCACATGATTCACTAAGGGCTCGTTTGGTTCGTGGAATGACTGTTCCACGGAATAGGAAGAAAAATGAACGATAAAAGGTTACAAATGGTCTTGAATCCGTTACCAAACTGAATATACCTTGTTAATATAGAAATCACAGAATAGCTATACCTTCATTTCAACTATAAACTATAAGAGTGTATAAAAAGAAAGTCAACCAATAATTTTCTGTGGTGGTAAACTATGATTTCCTTTTACTACTGTCTCCTAAACAGGCACCTCAATCATTTCATTTGATAGAGTTGAAATGAATGTTAGCTTACTTTTACAACAATATAATTGCGGTTTACAAAATGGAGATTACGCATGCTTCTTGACATGTTTTAACATAATGAATGGTGAATTTGAGCTGTATAATGGGCTTTAATTCTTTGTCGAAATCGCTAAAAGTTATGTAGTGGTTGCAGGGTCTATTGTTCACATTGTAGAAATCGATCCCCTTGTGATATCCGCTTCGATCCGCGCAATGGGGTTCCCAGCTTTCTCGGTAATGACCTCATCGAATCAGCGCGCGTCGCAAAAACCCAGTACGATCGACGAAGCGATGTGGGGAGGAATCCACGATAGGCTTTTCCTCTACGAATCAGACGCCGAGAATTTTGTCCTCGACACAACCAACACGTACGACATGGTCTTCATCGATGCTTATGACGGTGACGACATCTTCCCGCGCAAGCTGTGGGACGTGAATTCCCCGTTTCTGAGAGCGCTAAATGCGAGGCTGCATCCTCAGCACGGGACGGTTGTCGTGAACCTCCATGCAGATGACGAGGCTTTGACTTCAGATCCATCGGTTTCGTATTTCTATGAACGGCTGCCGATGAGCAGGCATGTTCCTAAAGTTTGCCGGGCGTACAAGGATGCGCTGGTGCAAAATGGAGGGGAACGAGAAAGTGGGGTCGTTTTCACGGTTTCTGTGCCGTGGGTGTGTAATAATACCATGGTTTTTTGCAGAGGCATTGATGGTGAGTGTAGTAGTAGTAGGGATGCCATTGTCAATGCTATCGTTTCTAAAACTGATCATGTTGAAGAAATTTTGAACTTGACTTTTTCTTGCTTAGATTATATGAAGGACTTCACAGTTGTTGAGTGATCTTTATATTTTTCTGAAAGATTAGGGGCAAATTTTGCCAACTTTGATACATGATTTTTTTTTCTGCTTCTATGGTTTGAAATATATAAAAACCGGTTAGATAGATCTGATAGATTTCACTATAATGTGAAACTATGTTATTCCATTAGCACCGGTTGAAACAAATCAGTAATATGAAGCCGTGTACCAATCAAAATATGTTTGACCCGAACTGGAGATTAAATTAGTCTTTTTCGTAACAAATTTCTAGAAATTTGTAGCGTTAAAATCAAATACATTAATATCCCTTCTAACTTAGTTACAAAAATGTATTTCACCTTGAATTTTTTAAAATTTCAATCAATTACAAAACAAGGTAAAAATGTAATAGTTAGTAGTCTCTCTGTCATGTATCAATTTTTCGTTGGGAAGAGAAAAATTAAAAATTAACTATTTTAAAAATCAAACCGATCACATTTTAATACGTGTTATTGAGATACTCACATTTTTTTATTAAGTTAAATAAATATTTGATTTTATAAATTTGAAGGTGGCACGGAATTTATATCAAGTTAAGAGGTAAAATGATTAATGATGGATTTTGGCATAATAGAACTACCCAGAAGTAATTTCTAGCGTCGACGTGTAAGGCATCTACATTTAGCTATAAAAATCTCCTCCAACCGTAAAACCCTCAACCCCGAACACCGAAACCCTTTCCATGGCGTCTATCGGCAAGAAAAGGCTCGGCAACAGCAACAACAACAACAACGAAGGGATCATCGCAACCGTATCCAATTCGGCGATAGTCCAGTCGGCCAAACAAACTGCAAGCGATGCTGCCTTTGTGGCCAAGAAGCTTGCTAAGAGCACCGGTAAAGCGGCGTGGATCGCCGGCACTACTTTCCTCATCCTCGTAGTCCCACTCATCATCGAGATGGACCGGGAACAGCAGTTCAATGAGCTCGAGTTGCAGCAACAGAGTCTCCTCGGAGCTCCTCCCACCTCCATCCAGAAGTGACCCTTTTGCCCTTGTTTACCCGGGTCAGTCCGAATCTTTGGCATACCAACAACTTAGGGGTTTTTTCTTTTCTCTCTTTTCCAGGCTGATGAATTTTCTTGTCAAACTTGAGGTTAATTGAAATCGTTTGTGATGTGTGCATTGCCTGCCTTTTATTCTGTTTATTAGTGTGTTCTTGCTACATGAAATTTGTACTCTGATGGAAATGGAATTACTAGTCATCATTCATAAATTTTTGCTTCAAGTCTGCCATTGTTACTTATGAAAGTTCTTGATATGCATTTTGTGGAATTACCGTGGCAAATGGCCCAATTGGCTTTCTTTGCCTTTTACCATTTTTATGATGAATGAAAGATTCTTAATTTTCTGTTTCATATGTTGTAGTATGGTGAGATTTTAATGAAAGATCCAAATTTTGAGGTTTGTGGAGGATGTGATGTAAGGAAACATAATACATTTCAATTGTTTGATAAATTGTCAGATGGTGAGGGTTTAACAGCATTAGTAGAGGATATGAAACTCCATAACAAATTTTAGTATGACTTTCGGACTAGTCTTAATGGGAAAAGTGGCACGAAATCTGATTGGTAAATGAATCAGAAACAAGGGTTAAGTTTAGTCTAGAAAGAGCATAGACAATTTCAATTTCAGGTTTCATATGTGTTGCTCATTTTTTAGCCGAGATCAGTCTATTGTTGGTCTTCAATACTCGAAGATGCAAGGAAGTTCCTCTGACCGAGTGTTACTTAACAAACCAGTGATTATGTTATCTGGAGTTATGTGTCTAACGTTCATGCTTATCAATTTAGCAGAGATTTTTAATTAGGAAATATTAGCTGATAAGTCTCTATTTATCATTACCCTGAAAAGGGTACATACTTTCTTTTCAATTCATAGAATGATAAGAAACTCTAATCTAATTCCTTCAGAACCAGAAGTAGAACTACCTTAAAAGCTACGCTATGTGTTGTGATTCCTGACTGCACTCCCCTGTTAAATATCAGTCTGGGTTTTTAGAGCAACCTCGCATTTCAATAGCATGACCAAAATAGACGGTTGAGCATTAAAAGCGGCTGAAAGATTAGTGCAGGTTGATGTTTGTTTTTAATAAGAGATTCCTGGTTTATGCTATTGAGGAAATAAAAGAGGGGAAGGAAAGGATTGAATGGGATTTGGGTGTTAGTCTTTATGTAGTCCAGTAAACCCTACAATATTCTCGAGTGTTACTAGGCATAAGCGAATTCTCTAATTCTTGAAGAATAGGTCGTAATTTAGGTGGGGACCAAACTACAAAGTTTTGACCCAAATATGCTTTTAGCTCTCAGTTAGCAATTTAGGCTCTGTAAAAAAGGAGGGAAGATATTGCATGTTGGCTGGAATTGAAGACATCAAACCGTTTTGTTTTGGTCCTTTACATTGAAAAAAGACAAGAAAAAGAAGGGAACATTGTCACATGAAGAGGATCGTCCTACGCTTATTGATGCGACTGCAGATATTAAAAATAGGAACTTGGTTTATGGGTTTCAGAAATGGGAATTCGGGTTCCCGGGTTTTCTAATATATATGTTCTGTAAGATATAAATGGGAAAAAAATGAAATTATTGTATTGTTTGTAAATTATTATGAAGTTGACTAATGAATCTACTTCCTTTCTCTCCATAACTTATACAACTTTGAAGCTAGTGTTCTCGTCTGTCATTAATTAATTCATCAACAAATCTACAAAACAAATCCAGATAATACTTCTTTGTGTTTGTGACTAATTTTTTAATGTTATTTATTAATTAATGAAATGTTATGCCCATAATTTGAATTGGTTCAAAAGCAAAGTGTAAGACATTGACAGTGACGACCCTGATTATTGAGAAACTGAAATATAGCATGCGGCCTTTTTAAGTTAAGCCAACGTAATTGCACTTTCTGGCATCGTACTCATTATCGCTACAAAATCATGAACAACCATCAGCTACCGATGCGAAGATAACCAAATGTACTGCATTTTTATGTTTAATATGCCTTAAGAATTGTGAGAATAACTTGCAGTATTATTTAAAACCTTCTTTCCAATATCATAATTCATTTTTTTCTTCTGTAGTTTATTTACGCTTAAACAAGGGATGGAAATAGTTGTATCTTTTTAAAGGCCTCGCCGAAGGGAAAAGGCAATCCCACAGATGAGGCATAAACTTTCACAAGGATTGACTGGGGTCAAGCCAATGTCTTTAAAAGTTAAAACCAACTTTAAAAAATGAAAGTTTACCAATTAATTTGCTTTTAAGAAAAGTCAAATACTTTAGTCAAACTCACATCTGCAACTTTTCCAGTATATGTCATGGATATATTTAACACCATAAAACTTATAGTAATCATTGATGAGCGAATAAATATAACCCAACCAAGCAAGACCCTTCTTCCTGCTGTGCTTACATTTGTAAATAATGCACTAAAGAAGATACCTTAAGTAGCGTCATGCATAAGCATCATGTAGCGGATACAAAACCGTTAGATGAGCATTTTCGGAAAAGTACAACCCTAGACTATGGCAGAATCTCTAAATAAATGGCGCCTCGTATATCATCTGTTCAACTTCTAGAATATCTATCATGTCCTTGACGTGTCGCTAGATCTCTCAACTTGTTTATTTCGCACAAAACAAATTCTTGAATCGTCCAATCATACAATGTTTTAATCCACGTATATCTTGATTCTTAGAAAACGAGGTGTCATGCAACATTTAAAGACTAATTAAGAGCATGCTAATAAACAAGTTGAGGGACCACTCTATGTATTAGTCCTATATCAATCATATTAAATCCAAACAAAGCTTAGCTAATAAGGATAATGAAGTGGAAAGAGACTGAAAGAGAGAGATTCTGTTACTTTCCCCATTGAGAGAAGAAGTTATCTGCTTTCTGAAAAGCATAAAGTAATTAACAAACACAAAAAGCATCAGTCTTGAAAACTCAAGCAGGTAAAACTCAAAGCAACAAAGCAAATTGTGAAAAAAGGGCCAAAACCCATTAGTTTCATTAATCATTCTTTGTAATCCATCCAATGGCTAACATTCAATTCAATAATAAATTATCTCTTTTCACCTTTGTAAAAAAGAACAAAATAAACTAATACCTTAGTTTGCTTCTTCTTCCCTTCCCAATAAACTCTCCCTACCAAACTGTACCAAAAAGACTCCAAATTTACCTTTCTACCTATATAGCTTCTCCACCAAAAATTCTGTTGGAAAGAAATGAAAATTCAAAGAAGAATCCACCTCAAAAATGGGATGTCTGCCTCTTCAAAGATTCATATCTTCCTCTCAGTAATCTACACAAACAACAGAACAACACATTCCAACCATTATAAATTTATAATACATAAAAAAGGATCAGATCCAATCTCATAGGGCAGAATCTTTGCAATTACCATCATGTTTCTTCATCAAACCCCTTGCAAAAAGCAAGCAAATAACTAGGAATCCCACTCCAGCCAACCCTCCTAATATAATAGCCACTGTCTTGCCTGTGTTCTGCCCTGGCCCTACATCCACCAAATTAATTCCATATTAAATTCACATTACATGGATATTCGATATGACTAATTTAATGGTTTTCTGATTCAGTCACAACACAATAACCATATCTTTTTCTCATATTCAATTAGGCCAATCAATCTCTATACAGAGACACAGAATTCAGTTTCCCAATAAAAACTTGCCAGTTATCAGATAAAAAGATTCCATTTTTCCACAAAGCAAAAGGGGAAGTATGAGAAAACAACTCCTCTGGTTTACCTGAAGGAGATGAAGAAAATGAATGAGATGGTGAGGATGATCTCCTAGGAACCCCATTTGGATAGTAGTTGTAACTGATAAAGCACTTGTGCAGATAAATCTGGCCTGAAATAGAGTTACCACATTCAACTTGAGCGCTCTGAACAGCACTTTTGACACATTCCCCGCAATCTGAATCCCCAACATCGCCTTCACACTGCCCCAGAACATAAACAGCTTGATAGCTAGTGGTGTAGAATCCATGACCACTAACAACACCATTTTGCAGCACAGAAAAGGCAGTATCCCTTTTCTCCTCAAACCCACTTCCCGCTATAGTAGTGCCCCCGCAAGTCTTGTACAGCATTTCCATGCCTGAAACTTGAGCGAACCCAGCAACCTCATACAAAATGTAGCACCCATAAAGCTGGATTCTTGCAGCAATAGTGTTCCCACAGAGTTTATCTGTTAGCACTGGAAGTCCGCTCACACATTGATAACACTCGCCGACACTAAGGTCTCCTCTGCATTGATAGAGACCAGTGATTGTGGTTTGGCCTGTACCGGTTGTGGTTTTAAAGAACTTGGCTTTTGTGGACTGTTGAACGAGAGAACCAAAGAGAGCTGAGAGGGCTTGTGAGTACAGCCCAGATGGATCTTGGAAAGACTGCTTTGCACAACCCTTGTACACCAAGCTGCTGTAATCAGTGCCGGATTGGACGAGAATGGGGCAGAGCAGAAGAAGAAGACAGAGACAGGAGAAAAGAGAGGAGGGTTTTGAGGGAATACCCATTTGGGTGAAAATGGAAAAAGATCAAATCATTTCAGAATTTGGAATTGGCTGAAGGATTGGAGATGTGGGTATGAGCTAAAGGTGAACAAAGTTTGAAGCTTGAAGGAAATTATACCTTGATTTGCACAAAAGAAATGGTTTTTTGGAAATGGTTTTGTGGAGTTTGGGATTTACCACTCTGTTCCTCTGGATGGCCTACCTCTGTAGATGTGCACCGAGTGTTTGAGATGAGATAGAGAGAAAAGGAGGCATCTTTTTGCTCTTTACTCTAACAAAACTACAAAATCCAATTGGCAAAGTGATAATGGAGCAGTAAAAGGAATAATTAATTGTTTTTGTCATTGAAATGGTGAACTTAAATTTCTTTTTGAAGGATGAATTGTTTAATATTTGAAGAGAATGAGAACAAAATTGGTTGAAATAAAATAACTGATGGAAAGAGAAAAGAGAAATATTCTCTCTTTCTGTAATATTGAAAATGCGATGCAAATGTACCAAGTTTGACCAACGTACATCATATTTGAGCTAAGTTTGAACTCCAAATCTCAAAATTATTTATAGAGGAACGCTAATCTCTACTCTTCTTACATTGTTTTCAATGTGACATTAATTTTTATGATGGGAGATGTAATTAAGGAGGGTGCAGATTAGAACGTAGAGACTGGAGAGTTGCAGCCATTAATTAAGGAGAAATTTATGCCATGGAGGAAAAACATGTGATTGAATTGGTAATTATTTATGCTTGAGATGGGCTGACTGCTAAGACTAACATCATTTATACATAAGAAATGAATTTCTTTGAGAACAGAAAGAATTGAAAAAAGATAAACATGAAGGCGGAGGACATCCAAACTTTAATTAAGTTAACCAAAATAACAGGTTTTACTAGAGTATGGCAACAACATTGCCATTCCTTCTAATCCTATAGAGCTTGCAAGAACAAAGGTTGAAGCAAGACAAACAATTTTTAAGTAATTGTTGTTTGATAACCTGTGGTGGTGCCGAATTTTATTAATAAGAGAAGCGAAGAGTTTATCAAGAAAATTTTAACCAATGAAATACATTTTAATTGGTGAAAATTATCAATTAAACCAAATAAGCTCATACCAGCAATGAATTGAAATCACCATGATTAAATTGAAAGATTGGAAATTAAAACATGTTCGATGTTCCGATCTTCAAATTTGAATTGTGTATTTTCTTGGTCAGATTATGTACTTGGATGACAAAATAAGATTAGAGAGGCGAGCAGTATGATCGACGTAGTCTCTCTGGATACTTAAGTTAGCGACAAATATAAAAAAGGGGCAGAGAGTAATGAGATTTAAGAATGATACATCATACCTTCGAGGTTTAGAGTTTCTTCGGATACTCCTGAATTGATTAGTATTAAGGCCCCGTTTGTTTGCAGGAGAATATTGTGCAAGAAAAAAATATTATGCAGGAAAATAAAATATTTTCCTATGTTTGGCTACACCACTGTAAAATATTTTCTGATATTTGTTTACAATTGTGAAAAATATTTTCCAACCATAAATATAACTATACAAAACTCTAGTTTAACTATTATATATATACACACACACACACACACATTGTAAAATATGTGAAATATAGCATAATAATTATTATATAAAAATTAAATTATATTAAGTATGAATTACATTTTTATATAAAATAAATGTAGATGGAAGAGATGAATTTGGTGGTGACGGTGGAAGTAGTGGTGATGGAGGGGTGGAGAAAGTAGCGGTAAAATAGGTAGAGGAAGTGGTGGTGGCGGGATGGATGAGATGATAGTAATGATGGTAGCGGTGTTTGAAGAAGAAGTGGATGTGCTGGTGTGGGTTATGGTGGAGGGAGTGGTGGTGGCGGTGAATGAAGGAGGTGGTGGTGGTCGTGATGGAGATAATAGGGTGGAGGAAGTAATGGATGTGTTGGCGTGGATAGAAGAAATGGTGGTGCTTGTAGTGAAGGAAGCGGTGGTGTCCGGGTGGTGGTGGTGGTGGTGATGGCGGTGGATGGAGGAGGTGATGGTGATGGTGGCGGTAGCGGTAGTGGGATAGAGATAGTGATGGATATGTTGGTGTTGGTGAAAGAAGTGAAGGTGGTAATACTGGAGGATGTGAAGTAGAAAAATGTCTTGTTCTCTTCAACTTCTGAAACCTGAACTTAACTGAACTGAACTTAACTTAACTTAACTTAGAACTTAACTGAACTTAACTGAACTGAACTGAACTTAATGGACCTGAACTGAACTTAACTTAATTGAACTGAACTGAACTGAACTTAATCAACCTGAACTTAACTGAACTTAACAATAAGTATATTAATTATTAAAATAATAATAAAACCAATTAAATATAAAAATAAATAAATTATTAATAATCGATACAAATAATATTATTAATAACTACCTATGTAAAATAATTAATAAAACAATTTTAATACCATTAATAATAAAAAA
>CATIWQ010560940.1:0-15193 GCA_949673415.1 Euphorbia schlechtendalii | reverse complement strand
GTAGCTTGGTAGTTTGTTACATTTTCCTGAGGATCGATAACCTGGACAAAACCAGAACTATAACTTGTCAACGATAGGTACACTGCCTTAGTTGTGCGACTGCTAGTGTCAGTTTTACGCTTGCACTCACAGCCCACCAGTCTCCTTAGTAGATGGATTAAAGTTCAACCTTCTGAGTGTTGCACAACTCTGTGATCAAGGAAGAAAAGTCATCTTTGACTTAGAAGGATGCTCCATCATTAATTGTAAGACAAATCAAACTCTTCTCTATGCTCCTAGAGTTAATAATGTCTTTATAATTTACTTAAATGACAAATCTAAAAGGGATGTATGCTTAATAACTAAAGATGAAGAGTCATGGCTATGGCACAGAAGATTGAGACATGCAAATATGAATCTTCTAACCAAATTAGCAAAGTAAAAACTTGTAGAGGGTTTACTAAGCTTAAACTTTGAAAATGATCATTTATGCAAATCTTGTAAATTTGAAAAGTAGTTCAAAAAGAGTTTTAAAACTAAATATGAGTTTTCCACAAAACGGGTCATAGAATTAGTACACATTGACTTATTTGGCCCTGTTCAGCCCACGAGTATGGGAGGACACAGATATACTATGGTAATAGTTGATGAATATTCTAGATATACCTGGGTCATTCTGCTCAGCAGTAAGGATGAAGCCTATGAAGGTTTATCCAGGCTAATAAACAGAGTAGAAGTATAACAAAGTTTTCTACTATCTAAGATTAGTAGTGATCAAGGTAGAGAATTTGAAAATAAGCTCTTTGCTGGATTCTGTGATGCCAGAGGCATTGAACATAACTAATCTGCTCCTCACACACCTCAACAAAATGGGGTATCTGAGAGAAAGAACAGAACTATAGTTGAAATGGCTTGATCCATGCTCAGTGATAATAACTTACCAAAATACTTTTGGGCAGAAACAGTAAACACTGCTTGCTATATTCTGAACAGAGTCAACATAAGATCAAAAATTGATAAAACTCCTTATGAAATACGGAAAGGAAGAAAACCCAAAATTGGGTATTTTAAAGCTTTTGGATGTCAATGCTTTGTGCTTAAAAATAAAGAGCAACTAGGAAAATTTGATCCTAAGTCAGATGAAGCTATTTTTCTTAGCTACTCAACACATAGCAAAGCATATAGGGTCTTTGTCAAAAGAATAGCTACCTTTGAAGAGTCAGTCCATGTCAATTTCGATGAGACTAACCATGCAGGTAGAAGAAGTGGATTAGAGGAAGATGGAGAATTATTCTCACATAAACCATCCTCTGAACCAGAATAGGCATAACTCTCAATAAAGCTTGAGCCATCTGAGATCAGATTCTCAGATCTTGGAAATGAAGAGTAGGCTCCAGAAGTAAAAGA
Organism: Euphorbia schlechtendalii; assembly: GCA_949673415.1. Classification (NCBI taxonomy): domain Eukaryota; kingdom Viridiplantae; phylum Streptophyta; class Magnoliopsida; order Malpighiales; family Euphorbiaceae; genus Euphorbia; species Euphorbia schlechtendalii. The sequence continues at coordinate 13,807 of CATIWQ010560940.1, read as the reverse complement.
AGATCCTGTTCATCATGATCTACCCAAAGAAACAAGGACCAAGAAGGATCATCTAGAAAGACTGATTCTTGATGGACCTCAGAATTCTGTACTCACCAGAGGATAACTCAGCAGAATGATAAATCATCCTGCATTTGTCTCAATCATGGAGCCAAAAAAGTTTGAAGATGTAGAGCATGATAAAAGCTGGATGATAGTCATGCAAGAAGAACTGGACCAATTCACCAGAAATGATGTATGGGATTTAGTTCAAGCTCCAAGGAATAAATCTATCATTGGTACCAAGTGGGTCTTCAGAAACAAACTTGATGAAGAAGGAAATATTATAATAAACAAGGCAAGACTCATGGCTCAAGGATATAATCAACAAGAAGGAATTGATTATGACGAGACATTTACTACAGTAGCTCATCTTGAAGCCATAGAATCCTCTGTGCATTTGCCTTTTACATGGGATTCAAGCTGTAAGAGTGCCTTTCTAAATGGCATTATTTCTGAAGAAGTGTATGTCAAACAACCTCCTGGTTTTGAAAACTCAAAGCATCCATGTCATGCATTCAAACTAAAAAAAGCCTTATATGGACTGAAGCAAGCTCCCAGAGCCTGGTATGAGAGATTGAAAAGTTTTCTCATCTCCAAAGGATATATCAGAGGAAAGATAGACACAACTTTATTCATCAGAAGAAGAAACAAATATATTCTTCTTGTGCAGATATATGTTAATGACATCATCTTTGGAGCTACTGATAAAAAGCTATGCAAAGAATTCAGCTCTAAAATGAAGAATGAATTTGAGATGTCAATGATGGGAGAATTAACATTCTTCCTTGGTCTTCAGATCAAGCAAAGCTCAAATAGAATATTCATCAATCAATTCAAATATACCAAAGAAATTCTGAAGAAATTTGGTATGGAAGATAGAAGAGAAATGTTAACACCAATGGCCTCAAATATCACCTCAGCAAAGATCCAGAAGGAAAGAAAGTTGATCAGAAGCTGTTCAGAGGAATAATTGGATCTCTTCTGTATCTCACAGCTAGCAGACCTGACATTCACTATGCAGTATGCTACTGTGCAAGATATCAAAGTGACCCAAGAGAGTCACATCTGATGATGTGAAGAGGATTTTGAGATATCTACTTGGAACCATAGAAGTAGGATTATGGTATCCTAATAATGGGGATTTCTCTCTCAAAGGATTCACAGATGCTGACTATGGAAGAGATCAACTAGATTGAAAAAGTACTACTGGTGGATATCATTTTCTTAGTAACTATATTATCTCTTGATACAGCAAGAAACAGACCTCAGTAGCACTATCTACTACAGAAGCTGAATACATGGCTGCGGGAAGCTGTGTTGCTCAAGTGTTGTGGATCAAACAGCAACTAGAAGACTATTGAATCAAGTCTGAGTGTATAGAGATTCTCTGTGATAACAAGAGTGCAATTGATCTGTCAAAGAATCGAATTGAGCATAGTAGAATGAAGCATATCAACATCAGACACCACTTCATAAGAGATCATGTTCTCAAGAAAGATGTAAAGCTGGTATACATCCTACTAAAGATCAAAGAGTTAACATCTTCACCAAACCTCTGAGCAAATATCAATTTGCTTTCCTCAGAAGAGAGATAGGTATGAGTAACCCAGTGTGAACATTACTCAGAAGATGGTATAATTACTCAGAAGAGTAATTAGTCTCAGAAGCAACAGTCATCATATGAAACTAAGCATAGTGCTATGTCTTAGAAGATTTAACCAGCGAACTGTTCCATCTTTCAAAATTCAAAAACCTGAATCCCAACCCAGATCTTTAGGTTAAAATTGTTCACATTCTTCCATCAGTTACGCACTTGACGGTTACTCATTTATTTTAAACGGTAAATGCTGAAACCGTTACAGTTAAACCTTAGCAAATTACCTTTCTATCCCTCTGAAATTGCTAATATAAATAGGTAGAGACTGTTCATCATCAAAATACTTTACCAAAAATCCTAGAATTTTCCTTACCTTTCTGAGAAACTCTCTCTTCTAAAGAACCCTAATTTCTTCAATCCTTAAAAAAGATCTGTTTCAATGGCTTCAAAGAGAACCAGATCATCAAAAGAAACCCCCAAGGAATAAGTCATCATTAAAATCCCTCCAAAGACCTTTGAACCTGTTCTATATAGGTCAAATCCAAAAACCATTATCCCCCAGCGATTTCTAGGAGATAATGCCTTCTTCCAAGCAACGCCTTACAAAGGAACAATTGAGTTCCATCAGCTGGGAACTTGGGTTAGGCTGAAGGAGGCAACCTTCCCTAAATTAGTTTCTGAATTTTACAAGAACTTGAGGAGATGCACAGTGAGCGATGAAGATCTCGAAACTGTTGTTAAAGGGAAGGAGATCACCAAAGCTGTTGAATTTGAAAGATGAAGGACTAGCTCTGAGAAGAGGTTGTGAGGAGACAATAAGCTATGATAAGGAGACATATATGCCAAAAGGGTGGTTTGGCGAGAAGAAAAGCACCCACATGCCTTAAGAGCCAAGAAACTGGCAGTTTATAATGGCACATCTTCTACTTTAAAAGATGAACTCAATAAATGCAGTATCTAGCTATGAGCACTACATTTTGTTTCACTTAGTGGAGAAGAAGAAGGTCAACTGGCCTGTAATCATCATGCAGCATATGCTACATCACAAGTTAACACTTGGTGGCTTAATCAGTAGGATCGTTGCAACCTTTGAGATAGACTGCTCAGAAGAGCAAGGGTATCTGAGCAGTGAGATTGTAAATGAGACCTTTGTGAAGAAGGTGGATAATGGGATGAGTTGGGATAGGGAGGAGGCACTAAAGAAAGATTTGGCTAGGAAGCAAAGGGAGAAGGAGCTAAGAATGGTAAAGAAAGGTGAGGTTGTGAAAGGGGTTGAGGGAGAATCCCCCAAGAGGAAGAGGGAGCCTGTGCCAAAATAGGAGGAAGTCCCTAATGCCAAATGGACGAGAGTGGTCAGAAGCAAGGCACCTATTACTAAGGAGATAGCTGTAATTAAACCAGCCTCACGGAGGACCTGGGTTCTCAATGAACAAATTTCAGTATATGGCAAGGCCCTTGGAGCAGAATAGCTCAGATGATGATGAGGAAGATAGGTAGCCAATAAGCATCATGACCAAGAGAAAGAGGGGAGAATTTGATCCCAATATGATAATTCTCAGTGATGATGAGAAAGGAAAGGTGGAAGAAAAAGAATAGAGGGTAGAAAAGAAGAAGAAGAAGAAGAAAAAGACATATGGTGAGACTATAATCACAGAAGATGATCCTGAGAAGGATGATATGATCAAGGCCATAAATCAAAGCTTGTTCGATGTACTCACTGCTCCTGCATCTAAGGGAGACATCAAGATTGCAGTTGATAAAGCAGAAGCAAAAGCAGCAGCAGGGACAAAGAAAACTCCTACCCCAGAGGGGTTCGCTGAGAAAATGAAAGAGAAGAGCACCTCTGAGATAAAAGAGGAGAACTCAGAGGAAGTAGATGGAAAATTTCTAGAGGGAACTTCAGCTGATATTGATCTACCCCTGGGAGCTCTCCCTTTGGCACCTGCTTCTACTCCTCCCAAGGTGGCAAATCAACTATCTTCACACTAGAGAAGAAGTCAGAAGAGAAGCATAAATCCCCTCCTCAGGACCAGTAAAAGCAAGTAATTGATTCCTCCTCTAAACCAGAGGATAAAGTTGAGGAGAAGGAGGAAGAAAGGATTGAGGAGAATGCTGAAGAAAAAGAAGAGACTGAGAAGAAGGAAGAAGCTAATAAGCATTCTCTGTTGAAAGAGAATGTGCCAGAGGATGATGCATTCCTACTAGCTCTTCAGAAGGAGGAAGTACAGAGGATTGTAGTGGTTGAATGGGGCATTAAACCATTAGAATCAGATCCTGTTGATGAATTTATTAGCATGGTACGCTCGATATTTGCCAAACATAATGAGTCGCTAGAGGATATAAGAGGAGATAATGAAGAGAAGGAGGAAGAGAGGAATGATGAGAAGATCCTAATAGAAGATGTTGATGAAATCAGGATAGTGGAGAGACTAGAGGATGATAGAGCTCAAATCAGAAAAAATTCCTACTAGCAGCAAGCTCATATTCCTTATGTTCCAAGGAAACTGGTGGATCCCACAATAATATTATCATTGATTCCTAGACCTGCGGAGCAAAGGATTGATGGAGATGAGTACCTCAATAGTAGAGGATGGATGAGGGAAGCCGATCATCTGGTGAAGTTTCAATTAACTCTCTCCATCATATGGGGAAGACCTTAGAAGATCTCCTCATAATGGGTCTCCGCCTCAATGACTCAGTAGTGGATATCAAATCCATTCCCTTCAATCGCTCGCTTGCTCAGAGTGTGGCCTTACTCACTGAACAAGCCCAAATCATCATAGACGTTGCATCTAAGATTCCCCTTCCATCCCAGATTCGATCTGAGTTGATCTAACATCTTCAACTACGGATGGAGTAGAGGGTGGCAAATTACATTGATGTAAGGAACGCACTTGTAGCAATAAATGGCTAGCTGGAGATTTGGGAAAAGGGTCTGGAGATGATCCATGGTGAGGGTAGTGGTATAAAGGAGGAGTCCCAAAGATAAATCGATGATGTAATCTCAACCCTGGGGACTGCTATTGAGAGATGCCAGACTGAGTACTCCACGGGACTAAAGGAGGAAATCAATGAGTTAAGGAAGCAGAACGCCATCTACTTGTGGTAGCAAGGAAGGATCCAAAACAGCCTTGATGAGATGAAGAAATTCTTAATCGATTACCGAAACTCTCAAGGCTGTTGATGACTCCATTAGAGAAGTGAAATTCGAAGTTATCAAAGTTGTTGAGAGCACAACAGAGAAAGTGACCAACATCACCTTTGCTCAAAAGAATGAGGCCTCTGATTATATTGAAGAAGCAATTACCAAGGCCACTACTGATCTAACCAAGGCAATTAATGAAGCCAGAGATACAGTGATTGCAAGAAATGCCAGTACATCAGCAGATATTTAGAAGAGCATTGATGCTTTGGGAACTCAAATGAGTAATCTCTCTCTCCATTCCTTTTGCACACATGACAGTGAAATCATGCCTTTCTTACAGCATCTGGCCAATGGGCTAAACACTCAGTGGATCTGGAATCAGAAGGCTCTCCAAGTTATACTTGAAAGCATCTTTCTTTTTATCCCCAAAAAAGCCGCAAGGTTGATTCAACAGATAGTCCCTCCTCTTCGAGATAATGCAAAGGCCATTTAAGACGTTGTTCAGAGGTTTGCACTTGATGAGAAGAAAATCGTTGCTCATCTTGTTTGTGCTGAGTGGAGGGAGAAGATAAGCACAGCTTCAGTGAACTCTGGGAAATGCGGATGATAACAGCATCTACTTCTAAAGCCATGAAGATAGATAATCAGGTAGATGAGGAGAAAGATGATTTTGAGGTGTTAACGGAAAAGGAAAATCCGTAATTAGCTAGCTATTGAATTTTTGTACTTGTAAAGCTATTCTATAGATTAATAAAAAGTTTTTCTCTATTCTGAGTACAACATTGCGTTGTACCATCTTCTTTTAAATCATAAAAACATTAACTGAAAGTTAAAAAGAAGCAACTCAAAATATAGCCTCAAATTATGAGGGAGCAAGCCAGTTCATCCTGTGCTTAAGATCACTCAGAACTATTAAAATGAGGGAGATTGTTGGATTCTGAGCTTAGAATTTAAGTTTTGAAGGTTCTGAGTTCAGAAGCATTGATAACTCAGAAGACAATAATAGTCTCAGAAGGGAATTTGTCAGAAGGACTTTAATGCCTTAGAAGGACATTTCCCAGTAGAACTCAATAACCTCAGAACCACAACAAGCTTCACCAGAAGAACAATACGGCAGAAGACTACTAAAAGACGAAGTCTCAGATTAAGCCCATTTGAAGAAGGAAAAAGGATAACTTAGTCAATTCTACTCAATAAATGGAAGCTGACTTAGCCGCATGTTGTTCCACCTAAAAAACTGACATAGTAAAAAATGTGTTGGAATCTCAAGAAATAATCATGGGACTCAAACAATTCCTGAAATCATGGTATGGATCTTATTTGGACGTATTCTTCTCAAATGGTCTCTTTATAGAAACCTGTATGCAACGGGAAGATTCTCAACTCAAGCCTAAATTCAACGGAAACATTCTCTCCTTCTATAAAAGGATGATTTCCACCATTAAAGAAGAACAAGCAGATAACAAGAATTCAAGAGTATCAAGTCTCACATACTCACTACAATATTCTTTATAAATACAAATATCAAACACTTCATTCCTATTTTTTTTGTAAATGAGCTGACTGGAATAAAGTTCAGAAGCTCATACTTTGTATGACAAAATTGCTTTGTAACACACTAGCTAAGGTTAAGTTAGTGTGAGGAAGCTTAGAGATCTTGTGAGAACAGTACTCAGGAAGATAAGAAGCTTAGAGTCTCAGATACAGAAGGAAGGTACTTCTGTATTGGTATAGCTCATTGACACATAGGCTGTTGAAAGGTACTTCAGCTCAGAGCCTCAGATACAGTTGGACAGTACTTCTGTGTTGGTATAGCTCATTCAAGTGTGAAGAAGCTTAGAGATCTTGTGAGGACGGTACTCAGGAAGATAAGAAGCTCAGAGCCTTAGATACAGGTGGACGGTACTCCTGTATTGGTATAGCTCATTAAATCATAGGCTGTTGGAAGGTACTTCAGTCAAAGCTTTGTAAAGGGTATGCTCTTCACCAGAAGAAGAGTTCATAGTGGATTAAATCTTGGACAGGAGTTTCCAAGGACTGGATTAGGCAGAGGCTAAACCAGGATAAAATCTCTGTTTGCATATTTCCTTACTCTGCTCTATTATATTTGTGTTATTTAATTCCGCATCTGAAACACTTATATATAAAGGGGATTCTAAGTAAAACATCTTTACTCAGAATCATCTTCAGAAGCTGTGTTTAAGCAACATTCTGAAGTAAACAGTGAACTCGAAAAAGAGTCATTCACCCCCCTAACCTATTTTGCACCCTACTAGGTCCTACAATTAGAATTAATACATGAGTAGAAGAATAAGAATAATAATTAGTTTTGTTATTAAATAAATTTATTGAGGGTAAAATGTTTTTTTGGCTACTCAGATATTATTATGACCCGATAAGATTAAGATTAGATGAGATCAAATTTTATCTTTCATAAAAACAAGAGAAAAATGTAGATTTTAGAAGAGAAGAGAAGAGAGGAAGAAGAAGAAAAAAGGGAGAAGAGAAAGCAAGAATCATGTATGTTTTCGGTTTTGTAAGGATAATTTCGTAGGGTTAGAGATAGAATTTCGAGTTAAGATATAGAGATGGATTGTAGCTCTGTATGTTAGGGTTCTTGGTGTAAAATTTGGGGATTTTTCAATAAGTGAATTTTGTTCTATAATTGATTGAATTCAAACTATCTAGAGTAGAATAGTCATAACAACAGATTGAGATTCAAATTGATGGTGCGGTTTTTACACTAATTGTAAAATTCTAAAAGTTTTATATGTTGTACCCTAACCTGTCTAGTTTATTTGACAAAGATAATGAGTTAAATCTAAGCTTTGTACCAAAGGTTATGGTTGTTTTACTAAGTGTTGCTCAGGTGAAAGGGGACAGATGCAGGGTGTCAAAGATTGATTCATCGAAACTTGTATAATGATTGGATGATTTTGAGATTTTAATATGTTATACCTATGTGTCTTAGAAAGAGAATAACTTTAGTTTCAGGTCGTTTGGTTTAGTATTTTGAAAGTTATGAGTTTTTAAATAAGGCAAGGTCTTGATAGGACCAGTTCTGATTTCTGCAGGAAAAACTGATTTAGTGTGTGAAAGTAAAAATTTACTATAAATTGTACATATGTTGGAAAATTCTGAAATTTTTATATGTTATATAATTATGAGTTAAGAGTTAAATGAAACTGAAATTATAGTATATGGTTCAGTATTTCGAGAGATATGGATTTTAGAAGTTAGTAAGACCATGAGAGTATAAAGTTCTAATTGTAGGATAATTATTAAGAAAAAAGAAACTATCCATTGTATAAGAATATGATATAAGTTTGTATTTGTTTATAAGAGCTCAGAATATTGAAAGTGCACCGGAGGAAGGTTCAAGTCGCTTCCGAGGGAATTAGTTTAATTAATTTGTGAGTATAAATATGAAATGAACTTGACATTGAATTTGCAAGTGAAATATGTTGATGGTGTGAATGTGTGATTTTGAAATTGATATGAATTGATGATATGTGGTAATTGAATATACTTGGTATGAATTTATGATATGTGGTATTTAAATATGTGTGATATGATAATTGAGCTATTGTGAATTGTGAATTGTGTATGTGTGTATAAGCATTGGTGAACTATTTTGATGAAATGGATTGAGTTATATACTTGATGAAATTGATATATGAAATATATCTATGGCATTTGTGAATCAAATATGATTCTATATGATATATGTACTTGCACAATAATCGAATGAAATGGAAGAGGAAAAGTTATGACATACCTTCCAAAATATTGCAATACATGTTCTGTTATATGGACCTATATGGTCAACCACTTGTTACATGAACCGAAAGGTCATGTTCTGCTTTACATGAATTGAAAGATCACCTAATTGTTTATCAGGCTGGACAACAAATCAGTTGTTATCTGTTATATGTTACATGTATCCCGGGGCAATAGTTTGGCTGGTAATATTACAACAAATAATAAATGACTCATGCATTAGTATGCAAGTCTGAATATCTATTGAATATGTAAACATGTAACTGTATGAATTTGTGAAATTGTCAGTTCATTGAGTGTTTATATTCACTGAGCTTGTGACTCATTAAAATCACTATATATTTTTCAGTGTTTTGAAGCTGTAGATAAAGTTTGTACTAGAAACCCACTACCTGTAGACATCATGGATGAAAGGTCGGCTGACTGTGTTCCATTTCAAACTATCTCTCCTTGCCAGTATAAGCATATAGAATTAATAAATATCGGGATGTGAGATTTAGTATATATGTTTTGGATTACGTTAAAATTAAGTAGTAATGGAATGGTATAGTGATATGTTTTGTTGTTATATAGATGAACGATCACAAGTATTAGTATGATATATATATGTATGTATGTATGTATGTATGTATGTATGTATGTATGTATGTATGTATGTATGTATGTATGTATGTATAATATATTTTGTTGATATAAGTTAATAAAAAAAATTATTACTAAGATTAGTATTATGTTCTTACAGTATAAAGTAATGGGTGTTTCATTGATATAGTACAATTTAGTTGGGAGAAAAAAATTTAATGTAACAAATTTCAATAAATTTGAAATAATAAATTTAGTTGGGAGAAAAAAATTTAATGTAACAAATTTCAATAAATTTGAACTAATAAAAAGTACATATGCTTGTCTATTCTTTTTCCCTTGCTAAAACTCAACTATACGTCAATTTATTATTTAAGATAATGATGATTATTAATTAAGTTCTAATACTTTTATTTACAACAGTTTGTGAATCACGCCTTGAATCACAAACTAAAGGCGCGTGAACTTGATTGTAAGAAGAAGAAAATTTGACTAACAAATCAAACAATGAACGTGCATCCATGCACATACACTTTCTTCTTAACATTTACCATATTTTCATCAATTACCTTACCAATTTTATTCCCTTTTTTTTTTTTTTTTGTTACTTTACTCTTGTAAATTAAATCTTATTTTGTTACCGATGTTTTAACTATTTAGAATTACTTTATAGCTAAATGCTGAATTTATAACATCCAAGGATCATAAATTTAAATTACATCTAGAAACAAGGTGGCGATTTTTTTTAATTAATGTAATCGTAATTGTGTAAATATTATTTTTATAGATTCGAAATTCATACATTGATCTAATAAAGAGGTGAGACATAATAAAGTAACCATATTTTATAATACATCAGCATTCTACACTTTAAAATATAAATTCCAAAAAAGTCATATCTATATGATTCGAAATTTAATTTCTCCAATTCCTTCTATAAATTCATTCAATCCAAATCAATGAATGTCAAATTGAATTCAAATTATATGAAATGTGCTCTCTCCTTTTCAAGTCTAAAAAACCATGTCTCAATCTCTTCATCTTATTCTACCTCTTCATATTCTCTCTATACATAATAGTATTGAATTTCCCTTTCTCCCCAAACCCAAAAACTCAAATCCAAACGCACCCTTTGTTGAGGATTCTTTCCGGGAATTTTAATTCCGGCGGCTGGAAAATCAAGGTTGGTTTGGTCAACTTCGGCGATGATGATGATCATATAAAACGTTTTCATAATAATGCTAAATCAGTAGAAACTGTAAGGGTTGAATTTGAGCCTGTTGACGATCACAGGAAATGGGAAGATTTCTTCCCTGAATGGATTGATGAAGAGGCCAAATGGTCCCCACCAAAGTGCCCGGAAATCCCCATGCCACCGCAGGTGGAGGGTTACCGCGGCCTTGACGTGGTGGTGGCTCGAGTTCCGTGCGGCAGAGGAGGGGAGGATGAGAAGAAAGGGGTTAGGGATGTGTTAAGGTTGCAGGTGAACTTGGTGGTGGCAAGTCTTGTGGTGGCTAATGGTTTGGTGGGTTCAGCGGCTGGTGATCGGAGGGTGCACGTTGTTTTTGTGGGGTCGTGTGGGCCCATGGAGGAGATTTTCAGATGCGATGATATGTTGACACGTGTTGGTGATTATTGGGTTTATAGACCTGATTTAAGAAAATTAAAACAGAAGGTGCTTATGCCTGTTGGAACATGCCAAATTGCTTCTCCTTTTGCTGAGATAGGTATGTTTTTTTAGTTCAATCACTTCTATTGTTCTGTTTAGCATTGACGTGACACGATCACAACCATATTATATTCGAGTCAACCACGAAAATCTTTATGAATTCAGTTTAAATTTAGAACAATTCGATTGACATGACGTTATCATAATAAGATTATAGTAAATAACGGTAAATATTCGAAACTTTTATTATCTTTTTGTCTTATTGGTTTCTGGGTAATTTTATTTAGTCTGAATGAGCAAAGCTAGTTGATTAAGCAAAGTAATTATATATGGTTATGGTTAAAAATCTAAAATTAAGATTAGAAAGTGGTTAATTAGGAAAGGAGTTGGTGGGGTTGTGGTTGACTAGTTAAAGATTAATTCTTTTGAGTTGGTAGGATTTCGTTAGCTATATACTAGAGTTAATAGATAAATATATATACCTCAAAATAGTTATGATACATTATAGGGAAATACATATTTTTTTATAATGCAGTATATCTCACTTATTTTTTTAGTATATAAGTGTTAGGGGCATACAAGTTACATATTTAGTCTTTGCGCTATGTAACTATTTGTTCAAATAGACATGGACCACATAGTACATAGAGCGAACGAATAACGTAAACACCTCATAAATCAAATTACTTCACTTAAGGTTTTGAAAGTATTGTTTTACCATGTAATTGCATATAATCCAAGTATATAAATTTACACGTTTTACAATGTGAAAATGGAAGCGGAAAGAAAGCCTCTATTTCTTGCCATTTATATATAGTGACCTTGATATATTTATTTTACGTAAATACCAATGGGATTGAATGTGTAATTTAAGCAACTCCAATAGCAAGAAAAAAAGAAAAAAATGCTTTATTTTCCCGCATCTAGTAATTTCCTTTAATGAGATCAATATTAAATAAAAGTGAGATTACTAGTACAATTTTTTAATGAAAGGAGATTTGAAAAATCAGATATTCAGTCAAGTCTTTCCCATGCATTTTTGTAGATGTACTAATTAAACCAGGTAATTTGCGGTTCTAATCCATCGTATCTTATGAATTATATATACAGGTGATGAACCATGGAGTAAGACACACTACCAAAGAAACTTTGCATATGCAACGGTTCTTCATTCATCCGAGGCTTATGTTTGTGGTGCAATTGCTTTAGCTCAAAGTATAATTCAATCCAATTCATCACAAGATCTCATTCTCCTCCATGACTCTTCGATCTCCTCGAAATCCCTCAAAGGACTACGAGCCGCAGGTTGGAGCACCCGATTAATCCAGCCGATTCGAAACCCTAATGCCCGAAAAAACTCCTACAACGAATGGAACTACAGCAAGCTCCGCATCTGGCAACTGAAAGACTACGACAAAATCATCTTCATCGATTCCGATATCGTTGTTCTTCGGAATCTCGACTCGTTCTTTTATTATCCCCAGTTATCGGCGTCTGGAAATGATAGGGTTTTGTTTAACTCGGGGATTATGGTGATTGAGCCGTCAGAGTGTAGGTTTAATGACTTGATGTCCAAGGTACCGAAGTTAAAATCGTATAATGGAGGTGATCAAGGGTTTTTGAACGAAGCTTTTACGTGGTGGCACCGGTTGCCTTCGAAATTGAATTATTTGAAGGTGTTTGTAAGGAAAGAAAATCGAAACCATGAAATCCCGGAGAATATTTATACGATGCATTTGTTAGGGTTGAAGCCATGGATGTGTTATAGAGATTATGATTGTAACTGGGACATGGCCGATCGGCATAAATTCGCTAGCGATTCGGCTCATGGAAAGTGGTGGCAAGTGTACGATAGAATGCCAAAAAAACTACAGAATTATTGCGGGTTAACTAAACAAATGGATTTGAGAATCCGGAAATGGAGAGGAATAGCTAAGAAAGCAGCTTTGCCTGATGGACATTGGAAGATTAATGCTAAAGATCCTAGACAAAGAAAATTTATTCAATGATTTCGATTTTTTTTCTCAATAGATTTATAGACTTTTTTTGGTCAAATTCTTTATGTGTTGTATTCCAATTTTTCATCACAAAGTAGAACTACAGGCTAACATGTTATGTAATAAACTCTAATTTTTAGACTTGGGGCATGGCCGGGTCAAATCAAACCTAATTATGAAATGAGTAATCCAGGTTCGGTCCAACTTATAGAAATTATATGCCGGGTTCGGACCAAGTCGAGCCTCAGTGAAATAATCAAAACCCAAACTCAGACCGCGGGCTTCCCAATTAATGTTTTTTTATTAAATATCGTAATATTTAATAGTAAAAAATAATTATATGAAAATGGTTACAAACATGAATTTAGATGCTAAACTTTACCAAAATATTTAAATTTTAAATTATATAAATTTTTTTTCCATAACTATATAAAATAAATATATATTTTTTTAAATATAAATTAGTACTTCGGGCCAGGCGGCCCGGACTTGGGTTTTAATATTAAAACCAAGCATGTCTAATATTAAACTCAGACTTTTACGAGTTTGGGCCGGGCCTAGTCTCCATTTACGTTGTCCAAACTCATCCCGTAAAAGACATACATGGACGGATCATGCGCACCAACGTGCACAAATATTATCCTTTTTTATTAAAACATAGTATCATTTTGAGGTTTTGTTGTATAGTTTTTTATGGATTAAATACAGGGGACATGAATACCGGGTAAAATTGTTGCATGGGTTAGACATTTTACTCATGATCAAATATAACACCTCCTTAACTTGGCAGAAAAAGTCATATGTCATATTCAACTTTCAAAAGTTTCAATCCATCTTCTTGAACTTGTTAAAAGTGCACCATTTTGTCATGTATTAACTTCTAATGAGAAAAGATAGAAAATGTTATCTTTCAAAATGTTATTTTTCTTCTAATTAGGGAGAGAAAAATTAGTTATCTTTGAAGTTTTACAGTTTTGTTCAGAGTTAATATGGAA
>CATIWQ010560919.1:0-14813 GCA_949673415.1 Euphorbia schlechtendalii | reverse complement strand
AACTAAATAAATTCATATGTTGAATAATTTAATTGAATAAATTTGATCATAAAGTATTGCATACTAAAATTATTAATTGACTAAATTTAGTTAATTAAATTAATTTGTAGTATGGCAATTTATTTGATTAAATTGCAATCTATATTTTTTGTCTACGGGTTAATTTGTAAAATATGAAAGTTGACAATTAAATTTGTTTAAGGAATTAAACTATGTGGTTTAATTATTAAATTTAAAATTAATTGGGTCAAATTCATAATTAAATTAAACCTAAAGCTAATTGACTAATTAGACTATAAATAGACAAAAATAAAACAAGCCCTGAGAGAGATAGAAAAATGTGGACAGCCATTCTTGGAGTTTTTTTTCTCTCATCATTCTTCGTCCATTCGGCTAGCACCGATCCCGGTTCGATAAGAGTTTGTGCACGTGAGATTGGAGAGCTTTCGCTTGAGAGCTTTTACTGCTGTTGTCTCTTAAAGAGATCTTCCAAGTAAGTTTTATTAGTGAAATAAATCCTATTGAAACCTTATCAATGGTTCTCGAGAAGATCCTATTCGAATTCGAGAAAATTTTAATCGGTAATTCCGCCGACACGGTTATGTTTTCGATGACAATTTCGTTCATATATATATTGTCAAGTACTTCATAAATGGCTTTGACATGCTCTTCATCCTCAAAACTAGGCCCACCATCTTTCTTTTTGAATCCTGAAAGACCTCTTGGTAAACATCATATTCCTTACCAAATTTCCACCAGTGTGTTGTAGAACATGTCAGAAATCTACTAGGCCGCCAACATTGTTCGACGTGGTACATAAGTTGTATACGTGTTGAATAAGATTTTTTTTTTGAAAAACCTCCGGAGGAATAATGAGTTCCTCCATTGGAAAAAGATTGGGAAAGGTGAAAATTTCAGGGCGATCGTCCCAACTACGTTGATGCAATCACTTGCCTACAAAACACCTAACCCTCTTATTATTAAATTAAATTAAAGTCTCCCATGGGGAGAGCGTTAAATACAAGCAATTAAAATACTAGGGTGAGCAAGAACATCGCTTACGCCACTCGAAAAGCTACGCTTCCTAGTAAAGAAGATAAATTTACAAAGGTAATAACTAACTAAGATAACATCTTCTTCTCCATAGTGATTGCCGAATATTAGGCCATTCCTTCTTTTCAAAATATGCCACTAAATAACTAACCACATAGAGGTAGCAAAGTCTCGGTTTGGCCCATCATCGAAGAAGGACCGCCACAAGGAAAGGAAGCCGTAGGCTGAGTTTGGGATAGTTACCGACACCCCAAACAAAAGGAAAAGGTCACACCAGATCGATAGAGCCTTGGCACAATGGAAAAGCGCATGTTCCATGGTCTCAGTTTCATCACAAAAAGGGCATTGCACGTTCTCGAAACACCCTTTGTGGAATAAGAACGATTTCGAAGGAAATCTACAGTGGAGCACTAGCCACCCGAAGAAGTGAATTTTAAGCACAAGACGCGCCACCCAAACTATCTTGAAATCCACATCTAGACTATTTGTAAGTGATTTAACCCATGCCTTGCTGAAATTTATTGCCGTGTAGACCTTTGATCCGCCACCAACCCATTCGAACTTGTCCGAAACATTCGAAAAAGTCAAACTTGCGACTGCCCCGTCAGCTGTGCCGTTAAATAATCTCAGTTTTTGGTTGGAGATCCATACTCTAAGTTGGTCACACCGCTCCCTACTCGTCAATCTCAAACTCCGCTTCCAAAAAGGTCGTGAAACGGAACCCATAATAAATAGAGTTCGGCAGCCCTCTTCAACCGAGCAGCCTTTGCAGTTGCATAAGTGGAGTAACTCGGGAATAGGACAGCTAAGGTTTGGTTTGACATCCAATTATCGTACCATAAGGAGCACTCAACACCAGAGCCAATAGATACATCAACGTTAATCCTAAAAACATTCCAAAAGGCTTCGTTTTTAACACAACAAGCTATTATACCCTTCCAAATGCGAGATCCCATTAGCTATCGGTTCTTCCAGATCAGGCCACGACTTAAAATTGTATCTTATCGCACAACACCTAAACCAAAGCGAGTCCGGATCCCTTACCCGAAGTTTCCATATCCACTTTAGTAAGAGACTACAATTAACAACTTTGAAATCCCTTATATGAAGTCTGCCCATTTCTTTTGGTAAACCAATCGTGCTCCAACTCACTTTACAAATACCTCTTTCTTTTGCATCCCCTTTCAAAAGGAAATTCCTCATCATTTGGACAAGTCTCATGTTTACCACCCTCGGAAGCTTAAAAAGAGAAAGCAAATAAATTGGTAAGGATGCCAACACTGATTTTATCAAAACCACCCTTCCACTATAAGATAGACAATTGCCTTTCCAACCTTGTAATCTATTATGGAATTTAGCGATAAGGGGATTCCAACTAGAAACGGGAATGCGTTTGTAACTTAGTGGCGCCCCAAGATAAACTATCGGAAACTTCTCAATTTTGCAGCCCAATACCGCCGCGCACGACACAACTCGGGCCTCATCCACATTGATGCCCAATAACGAACTCTTTTGGTAGTTGATATTAAGGCCCGATATTAATTCAAAACATCTAAGTACTCTCTTTACCATGGGGAACAAAGATTCATTCGCCAGAATGAAGCATAAAGTATCGTCAACAAATTGAAGTAAAGACACATTCGGCGAACTCGCGTCAATTTATAATCCGGGGAGTAGACCCTCGCGAATACAAGCATCAAATAATTGTTTTAAACCTTCAACGGCCAAAACAAAGATAAAAGGTGAGATGGGATCACCCTATTTAACCCCACGACGCAGCTGGATAGGTTCACATGGGGCTCCATTAATCAAGACTGAGGTTACCGATCCATTCCTACATTCAGCTAACCAAGATATCCATTTATTATCAAAACCCATCATTTGTAGTACCGCATCGATAAAGTCCCACGAGATGCTATCAAATGCCTTCCTGAAATCAAGTTTCAAAGCAAAACAAGATTTACGGCTAACATGAATGGAATGAATTACCTCGGAAGCGATAAAGGAACATTCATGGATGCTCTTCCCTCTGATAAAGGCGAATTGGTTGTCCGAAATTAATTTGTGGATAACTGGTTTTAGGCGTGCCGCAAGGACCTTGGAGACAATTTTGTAAATCCCATGGACAAGAGAGAATGGCCTATAGTTGTTCAAAGTGCAAGATCTCGGAACTTTGGGGATGAGGATCGTATATGAGTTCTTTACTGATGACGGCAGCCCCTTCATCGTAAAAAATTTGTCAAAGGCATTCAAAACACTCGGCTTTAAATCAGTCCAAAATCGCTTATAGAAATAAAAATTAAAACCATCGGGTCCAGGTGCTTTCCCTTCATTGCAAGAACACACGGCTGCCCAAATTTCAGTTTCATTAAAGGGTGCAATCAGGCCCCTATTACTCGTGTGACTGATCTGCCGAAATGGCAGCCCCTGGAGAGTGAACGGGACTGCTGTCCCAACAGAAAATAAATCAGAATAATAGCCTCTAATTGCTGCCGAAATAGCACCCGGATTGCGGACCAGTTGTCCATTAATTTCTAGTTGACTTATGCGATTCCCTCTAGCGCGAGCCGATGCAATTCGATGGAAAAACTTCGTATTATCATCCCCTAAAAGAACCCAGTTCACGCGCGATTGTTGATGTCGAATTTTCTCAAAATTCCGTCTATCAAGAGCTAATTGAGAGCGAAGGCGATAGAGTTCCGAATCCTCGTTCCCACCAATCAGCCTCAATGATGAACTAGACAATAATGTTACCAACGATGCTCCCAGATCTTTAATTCTCTTCTCAAGTCCTCCAAAATTCGAATCATGCCAAGGTCGAATGTAATCTTGAAGCCGCCTTTGCTTAAAGTCTACGTCCTTCCGAGGCCATTTAACACAAATATCTAACCACTTATCTTTGAGGAAAGGTAAGAATCCCGAGTTGTCCCACTTTACATAGAAAAACTTGTGTCTGGCCGGAGAAAGCATTTCAGAAACAATAACTCTCTTCATTTTTCGCCATTGGTCTGCAAATGGAGACAATATGGTTGCTAAATACCCACCAGATGCAATGCGTGTCGAAATACTAAGAAGTCTGCTATAGCGAAAGTAGAATCTTTCTCTTTTATGAATTTGCATGCAAGAGAAACAGATATTATATGAACGTTTCCTAGACGGATACAAGCAATATCAGCGTCTAGCTCTTTCATCAGCTGGTGAATCCAACGAAACACTGACCTATTTCTAACCATAGCAACCCACAATAGGTCATTGTTTAGGACCTGGAGGCAGTGGAAGTCGAGTGGATTTCTGTTAAGGGGTTTAAGGAAAGCGAGATAAATCACTGAGCAAAAGAGAATGAAAGACGAAAAAAGAGAAATAGAAGTGAAGTGTGTTCTGAGGTTGTATTTCCATGGCTAAACAATTACAAGATTTTTCAAACTCAATGACTCAACTAAATCCTTGACCCTTCTCCTATTTATAGAAACAAACAAGGTAATTAGTTTTTCCCCTTTTTTTTGTGACTCACGTTTTCGTCTCCTATTTATTATTAAAATCAATTTTACTATTTACACATGAGAATAGTTTTATGATTTTATGGAGTTATTAATTAAATTAACCAATCGTTTTATGCCTCGCTTTGTATTGTTTCCACATATAAATCTTGTGAATATCTGTGGTCGGTCTACAAAATCCACTTGCAACTCATTTTTTAATTTTAAACAAGTACATTTTAAAATAATTTTTTTTTGAAAAATGGCGTCGTGGAATCCGTTATTTGCAAAGTTTCAACATCATTTATCGAGTGGGAGAGGGAATTGCCTCTCGTAAGCGGGGAAAGTGACACTTATTAAGTTGGTGCTTTCAGGTCTTCCGATTTATTTGCTTTCCATTCTAAAGTTGCCGAGTTTGGTTAGTATCAAACTTACACAACTAATGCGGAATTTTCTTTGGAAAGGGGATGCAAACTCAAATGGCTTATGTAAGGTGAGTTGGAGTGCCATTATATTACCTAAAAATCTTGGAGGCTTATATATTCGAGATTTGAAAGTGGTTAATGGAAGCCTTCTATTTAAGTGGATTTGGAAGATTAGACTCTCAGAACCCAACTCGTTGTAGCGGTAAATTTGTGTCAATAAGTATGATTTTCCTTCTTGGGGAGATTTAGATCATGTTGATGCACGGAAGCTTTCACATATTTGGAAGAATATATTCTCATGTGTTGTATTGGCAACAATAAATATTGGGAGACTTTCAAGTCAAACACGAGGGTATTGATTGGATCCGGAGAGTTGTGTTCTTTTTAGAACGATAATTGGACGGCAAGTTTATCTTTGGCAAAGTTATTCCCTGACATTTATTTATTGTGTAATCGAAAGTCTTGCAACGTTAGGTTGGCTTGCTCGTTGTTGTTTGGTGTCGATGCGTATTCAAGACCATTTTGGAAGCTCAATTTGAGGCTGTCGATGAGAGAGAGGTGCGGGGAGCTACGGAATTGGATCGTTCAAGCTTGCTCGAGTTTATTTGGGGCTCAATCTGTGCAGGGGAAGCAGCCCTTGCTATGTTGGGGACGGGACTGTGATGGATTTAAATGGGAACCGAATGGTAGTAAAGTGTATTTAGCAAAATCCTTTTGTGTTGAGGCATACCGTGGGTTTGTAAACCCTTCTCCAGAGTTTGATTTCATGCTATTATGGAACTCTAGATTACTATCGAAGATCTAATTCTTTGGGTGGTTACTAATGCATGGGAGGCTTCCAACTAGGACCTTCCTTATTCATAGAGGATGTCCGAATGTTATTGATTCGAAATGCCCATTTTGTGATGATCCCGAGAGCCTTGACCACGCTATCATTCATTGCATGGAAAGCACTTTGACTTGGAAACACTTGTTTAAAATCTTTGGAGTATCGTTGATGGTTCCATTGTCGGCAATTTATTTTCTTTCTATATGGAGATTGGTTTTTCGGAGTGGACTAAGGCGTGAGTTTACCACTTCCATTTGGTTTTGTTGTGCTTGGTTACTTTGGAATAGGCGAAATAAGTTTATGTTTGAGGGTGTGTTGAGCTTGGAGGATTATGCCCTTTCTTGTATTTATTTTACTTGGTTTGTTTTCAAATGTAACAATTCTAGTATCCTAGAATTTGAGATTTTGGATGTCTTTATTAATCCGAACATGTTTATCTCTTGTACTTAACTAGCTTTGTTTGTCCCTTCTTGGGACACTTGAACTAGCTTTTTATTAATGGAATTTTTGGCCTTGTTGTTTCTCTTGTCCTTTGGGGGTGCCAACCTAGTTGGGATGCTCAAATCTTGAGATGAGGCAGCGGTCTTTTCCAAAAAAAAGGGGGGAGGCAAGGTACATCCCCGCTAGGAAAAATACAATATATGACTAATCCAAAAAAGGAGGAGTAAGGTTAATTACAACTTAATAATGAGTTTGGAAAATTAAAGATATCCATGACCGCGAAATCTAGAGTGTTGTTGTTACACTTTAATACAAACAAAAACAAATGCAAGGAACAACTATGCCCTCATTACTAATATGATCCTAGAACACGAACAAATTCTGTCTCAACCAATTTGCTCGTGCAATGTAGAACCACCAAGCAGTTGTGAACTCTCATTTCAGCCCTACCTAAAGGTGAGATTTCTAATAGGCAAGAAACTCATGGCTCACCAAAGGCATCACTCCCATAACCCCAACTAGCCGAAACACTTGGCTCCAAATCCTAAAGCTCTCAATACAATTGAAAAACAACATGCTCAACTATCTCTTCGCGGTCACAAAATGGACACTATGCATCCAAGATATTCGGACACCTCCTTGCTACAAAAAATGCTCTTATTGGTAGCCTCTCGTGCATCATTAACTAGCTGAAAAACTGAACTTTAGGCAACGAACAAGACCTCTAAACCAATGCAAAGTCCACGTCTGATCTCTAGCCAATAGCATCACGATAAAATTTTCAATGAAAGGATGACGCTAATTACGTACCACCCTCACCAATTGCCCAAGAGACGCGGTCTTTAGCTAATCCAAAAGTGGGCTGTCTAGCTTGCGAGAATAGGTAGGGGCACGAAATCTCAATTTACGCTCTCAATTATTTACATCGCTATCTAGTTGTGATTTGCAAGTTTCTCTTCCAAAACAGCCTAGCATACAGCTCCCCCCGAAGAGCATGTCATATGCTTCAACAACCGAGGCATTTTTCCTATTACAAATGGCAAAAACGTCCGGAAAAGGCTCGCTATGGACTGGTCCGTGGACCAATTATTGTGCCAAAATAACCCCTCCAACCTACCCTCAACTCGCATCGACTACTTCTTTTGACAACGACCAATAGTCCTCCTTTTGAATACAACAAGTGATGATTCCTTTCCAAATGTGAGACAAGTTGGCAACGCAACCACCCTCAAGATCAACCCACAAACAACCCCATACTTACACACACACAAATTGTACCAAAGAGTCTCATGAACACCAAATCGAAGCTTCCATAGCCATTTGAGCAAGAGGTTACAATTTACCAAGTTGAAATTGCAAATGTATAAACCACCCAACTCTTTTGGAATCGTGATGACATTCGAACTAACCTTACTAAAGCCTCTCGATGCCCCATCTCCCTTCTATAAGAAATTTCTCATCAATTGTACAAGTTTATCATTCACCACACTAGGTCACTTATAGAGCGATAAAAGATATATATGCAAAGAAGTTCATACCGACTTTAGTAAGACCACCCTTCTCGCATATGACAAGCATTGACCCTTCCATCCCGTAAGGTGACTTTGAAACTTTTCAATCAATGAATTCCAAGAGGAAACCAGGATTCGTTTAATGCTAAGAGGGGCCTGAGGTAAGAAATTGAGAAGATTTCAATTTTGCAACCCAAAAACTCCACACATCTCTCCAAAACTTGACCATCAACGTATATTCCCAACAAGGAGCTTTTGTGATAATTAATGTGAAGGCTCGGGATAAGCTCAAAACTCTGAAGGATTCAAGAAAAAACTGGAATGAGAAACTCATCCGAGGAAGAAAAACACAATGAATCGTCAGCAAATTTCAACATCGAAATGTCCACATCCAAGCCCCCCAATCTTAAAGCCTAGAAGAATATCTTCCCAAATACATGAATCAACCAATTGTTTCAGCCCCTCCACTGCCAAAAGGAAGATAAAAGGAGAGATGGGGTCCCCTTGCTTCACCCCATGTTTAATCGAAATCGGATCACAAGGGCTACTATTCACAAGTATCGACGTTGAAGAATTCTCCCTACAAGCCACCATCCATGTTTCCCACTTCTCCCCGAACCCCATACGCCTCATAATGGCATCCAAGTACTCGCATGAGATATAATCATAGGTCTTTCAAAAATCAAGCTTTAGTAGAAAATAAGACCCACAAGATGTATGGATTACATGAATAATTCCAAGGCAATAAATGAATGCTCGTGGATGCGCCCACCCTTAATAAATCCAAATTGATTACTCGAGATCAAACCCAGGAGGAGAGGCTGAAGGTGAAAAGCCAACACTTTTGCTACTAACTTGAACACACCATGAATTAGAGAAATCGATCTAAAGCAATTTAAAGACAAAGTCCTTAGGACCTTCGGAATAAGAACCGTGAATGAGGTTTTAATTGAGTCTAGGATGGAATCCATGGAGTGCAACTTATGAAACATTCTCATAACTTCCCGCTTCAAATCACCCCAAAATGTTTTATAAAATAGAAAGTTGAACCCCTTGGGACCCAGAGCTTTCCCTACATTACATGAAAACAAGGCCTCCTATACCTCCTCCTCGCTAAATAGTCTAAAAAACTCCTCCCTAGCCACCACATCCACTTGCCTGAATGCCATACTTGCCAAAGAAAAGGGCATCACCAGCCTTACCTCAAACAGCCCCCCGTAGAATCTGCGCATAGTTGAGGTGATAAGGGTCAGGTACGAAGTAAGAAAACCATTAACTTCGAGTTGATTGATTCGTTTTCCTCTCGAGCTAGCCGAGGCCACCCAATGAAAAAAGGTTGTATTACCATCTCCCTACTTAGCCCAAGTAACTTTCAATTGTTGCTTTGGAATCATTTCAAAGTTTTTTCGATAATAAAAAATAATGACTTGCGCACCTGAACCAAATCCAACCCTTCATCCACCACTAAAGGCTGTGACATACTACTCTAGGTAAGAGCGATGAGCTTTTCCTCCGATGACTTAATTTGATGCTCTAATTTACCAAAATGTTCCATATTACATTGTCTAATGAAATCCCAGAGTCTACTTAACTTTAAATCAATGTCTCAAGATGCCCATTGAGGAAAAACATGTTGCCATTAGCCTGTAAAAAATCAAGAAAGTCCAAGAGCTCCCACCAACAATCTAAGGAACGGAATGACCTTGGACTCAAATTTGAAGAGGGATGGGAGTGAAAAAGAATTAGAATATGATCCGATAAGGTAGCATATATATATATATATATATATATATATATGACAAAATCAGCAAAGGTCGTAAATCAAGGATCTCGCAAGACATCAACACCCTATTAATATGAGAGAAAGCTTGCAATTTAAACCTAGTGTAATCCCTCCCATTAAGAGGCAATTCATGGAGGACACAATCTTTAACAAAATCATGAATGTGTTACATCGACCCAAAGTTTGACCCACCTGAACGTTCTGACGAAAAAGAACCTTATTAAAGTCACCACAAATCACCAAGTTTGATAACCCTTAGATTACGGGTCCCAACTCTTGCCACACCACTATTAGAATGCATTTTATTTATCTTATCCTATGCTTTATTTGTGGATTATTTTCTTAAATTAGGTTAAGTTGTGGTTATGTTTTGGTCCTACTAGAAAAAAGTCAAGTGTTGATTGAACTTGGAGAATAATTTGAAGAAAAGGTTAAAGGTGGAGCAGTAGAGGTGGAGTGGAACTAAAAGACTTAAACATAGGAATTGATCCTCACTTTTGGAAATTTATCTATACATATTTGAGTTGTATTTCATTTTTTGTGCTGTTAACTTAGCAAAGAATGTGGCTACTCCATTTTTTAGTTAATTAATCCAAGTTTGATTGTTTCCCATGATGCGGATTCAAATCCCAACTGTCATGGGCTCAACTAAACTCTTATGCATTTAGTGGAGAACATGGAACAATTGTTAATTTTCCATTACTTTCTAGTTTCATTATTTTGTCTATTTAAGTAGTTTTTGTTTAGTTAATTGGCAGACAAAATAAGAACAAAAATATAATTTCAGCTTTGTTCAAGTCATGTCTTGCTAAATTCATTTTTCCAATCGAAGGTTAATTCTACTCTTGTTTCTTTTCACTTGTGAGGCCTAATTGTTCTTATTCTTTTTTAATCAATTTTTACTATTTATTTACATTGGCTTATAAAGTTTATTTTGAATCTTTAATTGTTGCAATCGTTTGATGTTGTTTCATTAGAAAGAACTAATTGTTGACATACAAATTTGATCCGTAATTTTTCGATCGATTTGTACAGTGTCAAATTAAGATTTTTCTACCTTAAGAAATAAACATCTTAATTAAACGAGTCAAGAGTCTTGAAAAATTTGTTTGAATTGGATTTTCCTAATTCTTAATGAAATTACCAAGTTCAAACAAAGGAATGTTTCCAAAGTACTATGATTTAGTTAGCGTAAATCTTAGAGCGTCTCGTGATTGATTTAAAATAAAGGGAAAATTAGTTGTTAGGAATGTCTTTCGGTAACGGTAATCGGTTTAGTAAAATTCGATTTGAAATATTTTTGAGCCTATGATCAAGTAAAACAACGAGAGTATGAAGCCTTTAGTTGAATATTTTTCATCAACTGTTTTTCGTACAACTTTTAATTAGTTTTTTTATAATTTAAATTAAATATCAACTCATCAAACCCCCCCTTTTACTTTTAAGTATTTTCAAATTTACATTCAACACAATGATTTTTATGAAATTATAACTCTTCTTGTGGAATCGACCCTACTTCCATTGCTACAAATTATTCGAGTAGGATACTAAACTTGGCGGATTTGACACTCGCCAAATTTTAGCATTGTTGCCCGGGACAGTTTTAATTTTGTAATATTTTATTTTGTTGAATGACTCGATCTTCTGGTACAAGCAAATTGAAGCTCGACGAAGAAATTGAATAAACTACGAAGAGATTGAGAAAGGAGACCAAATTGCTTAACATGGCTTCAACCTTTGGACACATCGTTCAATCCGATTTCGATAATGAAGAATCTATCCATTCCAACGAAGAAGAGAAAGTTCTTGATGATACAAAATCACAAACCATGGTTGATGAATGAACTCTCGAAGACCTTCATGCTTCCCCAATTGATCAAGCACCACTTTGTGTTGTTTATGAAGATCTTGCCGCCCCACTAGAACTCAAATCGGGTTTAATCCTCCTATTACCCACTTTTCGTGGAAGGGAGGATGAGGATCCTTATAAACACTTAAAAGAATTTCATGTTGTTTGTTTAAGCATGAAGCTACAAACTGTTGCTATTGATCAAATTAAGCTAAGAGCATTCCCTTTTTCACTTGCAAACACAACGAAAGATTGGCTTTATTACCTTCCATCTGGGAGCATTCAAACATGCACTAGTACAAAAAATTTCAATAGGGTCACGCCATTAGGCTGGGTTAAGATAATAACCATTTGAAAAGGTTTTAAAATAATGCAAAGCTTTGAAATATAGGATTAGTGAGGATGGTTGTGAGTTTCAACCATCCGCAATGTTATGAAAGTCCACACTTGGGGCCACAGAAAGTTGTTTTTTCGGGGCCCACCACCGAAAGCCACCGAAAGTAACCGAAAGCCACCGAAAGTTGATTTATTGGGAGCCATCACCGAAAGTTATTTTATCTCTATGCTTCAACATTTCATTATAAATAGGATGAATTGCAAAGCAAATAATCATCACAAATTTGAGAGCTTGAGAGCATTTGGAGAGTTGGAGAAAAATTAGTAGAGAGGAAGATCAAAAGCGGGTCAAGCAAAAATTAAGTCTAGTAATTTTTGCGCCTTTGATTACATCTATTAAGGGTTTTCTTTAAGAGAATTTCTCTAAAAAATTCTCGGGGATAATTGGGTGTGAGGTGAGAGTTTTGTAAACACTGTGTAACTTTCTCCATAAATAAAGTCTGCAGCAGTTCCGGAGAGGTAGACGAAATTGGCCGAACTCCGTCATCAAATATTGTGTTATTTTTCCACTATTATTGTTTCGCATTCCATTAATCTGGTAGTACGGGAATTACCACGTTTATTCCCCAACAAGCATAACCCAGGCTATTTGGAATGAAATTAAATTTGGGATTTGAAATTGAAAACCTGATTTGGTTAGGAATATTAATGTTATAGACGGAAGAGCGGTGTCGGCATAACTTAGATAGAGGAGAAACTCAGGTTTTTGATGGAGTTGTTGCATTATTCAACGTTTCATATCCCATCCCGAAAGTAATTTTAATTTTGATTTCAATTTTAAAGCCATAAGACGACGCAATTTTGCTAATGTAAATTAAAATACAAAGCCGCGTTGTTTTAATGCCTTATACTCTGAAATACAAAACATATTAAAAGCTTTTTAGACCTAGCGGCCATGGACGCTCAAACTCTACAGAGGCAACACAAACAATCTGCAGAGGCAAGCTTCACCGGAAACCTCAATATTCATGGGGTTTTCCGGCTTTTGGGTGGGCGGCTGCCTCTACATGCCCCCACTATCCCGTACAGTTTACACAATTGGAGGTTTGAATGTCCCTTAACCGTTTCAAGTTCAATTTTGGTGTTCTTTAAAATTTATAAAAAAAATAAAAGTTGTTTTTAAATGATGAATGAATAAACAAGCAAGGTCAAGATAAACAACTTACAAACTGAGCTAAGCCTGAACTCAGCAAGGTCAAGACTTTGCTGAATTAGACTAACCTCAGCAATGCTGACCAAATACTTAATAAAAAACACAGATAAGCAAAGTGCATGATGACTGAATCACAACATATGCTGAGTGAATGTACAGAGATAGAGTTAGAGAAATCAAATAGTAAATTTATCCTGGTTCAACCTCTCGCCTACCTCCAATCCTCAGATTCTTTTTCTGAGCTTTAATCCTCTATTTAATCTCCTTTAACTAGGTGGAGAAGCCTTCACAACGAATAAGGATTATAACAAGTACCTTACAAGCTAACTACCACTCAAACAGTTTGAGTGCCCTTCTCAAACAGTTATCACTCAGATAATTAAAAAAGATTTCTAAGAGAACAACTTATAAACTGTTTCTCTCTTTATAAAAAAAATCTAATTTGAATTCAATGATATGTTTTGCTAAGCTAAGAACAGAATAGGATTCTAAATGATGTTCTTAAATTTTTTGGAATTTCTTTGATTGTAGTATCAATTTTGTAGCTTTAACACTTAGAAAATTCCATGTGTATTCACCAAATTTGAATGTTGCCTTCAGTCTTCTATTTATAGGAGAATGTGTGGGTAGTTGTTGCAAACATGTACTTCAACTCGTTTTATCTTCAATTTCTCTTCTCGTTCAATTTTTAAAATGCTTCCAGTTAGAGACAGATTTGAATCCATTGTGAGAGAGATTTATAGTCATTGATGCGCAAGATCAATCCATTAATCTGTGATATTAAACTGTTGAAACTAATTATCATCAGCTATAAAATTCTCTTGATTCTACTTCGACGATATTAGGCGCTAACTGCTACGTGGAGTGTTGTGCTTTGGTAAACATTTTTTGACGTTGCAGTGTAGCATGGTTGGTTCTGGAACACGTTGAACTTTTCTTTAGGCAGGTCGAAAATTTCGTATTAACAACTTTTCTTTTTTTGGACCACTTTAATATACCCTTTTTTATTTCAACGCCACATCATCTTAGGGATCTACAATGAATCAAACTAATGAATATTTCATCCATATAAAAAGCTAAAATTTGTTATTTCAAGTAACCGAATTACTCAGTAAAATAATGACAGGTGGAAGCTGAGTTATCTCATTTCTCGTTGCGCTACTAACTCGGCATCTAGTATTCAACATAATTTTTCCTAAGAAACTTGGTCAGCATGCAGTTTAAAATAAACTTGGCTAACCTTAATTAACTAGAATAAATTGTTGACTATAGTATTGACTTATAGGTTGCTTTCTTTAATGTTTGATCATCGTCAAAAACCTTAACTCACTAATTGTTGAACAATCATTGAACTGTGTCCAATAGGACTCAATATTGTATATTTATTATGGTTTTCAATGATGACATGTTATATAAGTTATAACCTTCTATATCAAGTTATATGTAATATGATAGAAGATCACCTACAAGTTTATGTATGATAATGAACAAAAATAAAGTTCATGAATGAAATTTGAGAAAAAAAAATGATACTTAATGCACTATAGATGAAATTAACACAATTAATATATAATTGTAAACCACGGTTTTAAAAATCCTCGCATCGGCGCTATTTTGTGGTGTACTTCCCGACTTTGTGCTCTTAGGTTGCTTCCAAGCGTTAGGTCAATTTACTGTTGCCCAGGCATCGCATAATCTGATTTTCTCCGCCCAAGCGGCCCGAAACTCTATTTTCAAAGATAGTTATATATATATATATATATATATATATATATATATATATATATATATATATATATATATATATATATATATATACACACACACACACATATATATATACATATATATATACATATATATACATATATATACATATATATACATATATATATAC
>CATIWQ010560849.1:0-14741 GCA_949673415.1 Euphorbia schlechtendalii | reverse complement strand
ATATATATTTCTAGCCTTTTAATATTTATTTAGATCCTTAAAAATATTTTAAGCCTTTGAATTTTCACTTTGAGGGTTTTAAATATTTTTTACGATCCTAAATATTTGTTTAAGGCCCAAAACATTATTTTTTTTATGAGGGGAGCTCTCATTTGAAGATTATCGGATAGTCGAAAATTGTGTGATTCAAGGATAAAAATCTCGAAAAGCCATCATCATAGAACGCGCAAGCTAGTACAAAATCTCGTGCTCACAAGTATGTGGACATAGTGGGAGCTATGTGGTGTGAGAACTACACATACGTGTTACTATGAATAGTCTAAATATCCTTAGTCATAGTTTCATTGAGACTGAACATCAATGGAACAAATAAACTAGCACGTGTAGGCTTACTCCTTAGATTAGATCCAAGCAGCCAATCTCACGAGCTGAAGGTGGTACCTTGAGTTAACACATGGATGTATTCTAGTAATACAATGGAGACCGCTATAAGACAAACACTCGGAAATAACTATATCCATGTGTTGGTGTCATGTTTTATTGTAGTAGCATTACAAGTATCCTTAGACCTAAGATACCGGTTACCTTGTGTAAGAGTTGCTATACATTGGGTCATACTTATTCATACCCTGGTGATCAGGATGACACGAGTGATTATGGGTATAGTGACGATCACATGATGGTAAGCCGAGTAGTCAAGATGGGATCCATCGCTCCTGATATAGTGATATAATGGGAGATGTACCTAGGACCCCTTGTTGAAGTGACACACTCATAAACCTTTGATCAGAGTATAAGATTTATAGAATAGGTTTCTAGTCAATCTTGATACATAATGTGCGAGTGATGTTCTTCGTGAACAAGTCTAATTCCAGGATAGCTACGACTATTACATTAGCCTCGCCAGAATTTGTATCCATTTTGGATTCTCTGGATTTTTTGCCTATAAATATTCGTGGAATTTTCAGTATTCAGGACCGAAAATTTTTTAGCAAAAGTCTGATTTTGACTAGAAAAAATTCACAAAAAAATAATTTTATCTCGACAACAACGGAGAAATTTTTACAAAAATAATATTTTTCTAGAGACATAATTCCGACTTTTTCTACATTTCTTTTAAGGTTTCTTTGATTATATTCGGATCAAAAACACGTTTGGATCCCGAATTTTATTATTTTCAAATCATTTTTCTTCCATCTTTTACCACAAAAATCATCAGATCTTCTCGGGCCTAAAATAAATTTAGTGCCCGAGTCTGATTATCTTTTGAATAAATAAACACTTATTTTCCACACAAACACTAACTAAAAATGAACGAGGAACGCTCCCGGTGATCATACGGATACGCCGAAGTGGATTCACGTCGAAAGGGTAAGCCTCTGAGTTCCTGAAGTTGTTATCTCGTGTTTGTTTTGATGTTTTTATTTATTCTAAATGATGACCTAAGAATAATTTTGATTTATTCCTTTATGTAAATATCAATATAACATTTATTCTCCTTCTTTTTTATTAATGAAAATAGATGTTAGAATACCCCCACGAAGGGAATAAAAATTATTCCCGGATAACAGACCTCACCTTTTGCCATGAGATCATTTTCACTAAATAAAAGTGAGCAACGTATTTGTAAATAAAATGAATTGTTTTATTTCTAAATAAGAAATTTTTCAATCGTTGATATTTTAATTAGGCCACACGGGCCTTGCCAAATTCAAATCGAGCATTCATGTAAATATCCATGTTGTACTATATACCATGTGGTAACCGTTGTAGATGCAGGTTAGATGTATACCTAGGTTTTATTTTCCGTCGGACATTGTAAATATTTTTACGGGGAATTGTAATTAATAGATTAGGCAAGTGGTTGCATTTCCTAAGTTTTGTAATTTATTAATTTATTATCCCACACTTATTTACTACTCTATGTATGGAATTATTGCTTACCGCATACAGGTTAAATCATATAGTAAAAACTCAAAAAATGATATAAGTGTGAATATGCACAATTAAGAAATACAATTTTCTATAGATGTAATATAACGTGATCCAATAATAAATAAGAAACTTATCCCGGAACCAAATCTCTGTGTCTTAGTGGGCCATCCCCTAGACGTTAAGTTTCACAGGACTTTAATTCCTGGAAGAGCTAATCCAGGTGGCGACTCTACACTAAGAGATGACAAATTCAGGTTTAACCAATAAAAAAATGTTTTCTCTTTCTCAACCAAACCTTTTGGGTCCTCGACTCGGTACATTTCATTTTCAACTTTAAAACACCCCGATGGACCATGCCTCTCATTCCATGCGCTCCCGGCCCATCGCTCCGTGTCGTCCGCTCACAATGGCGACTCTGTTGGGATTTTTTCTAAAAACTTGTTTTTTAAGGTATTAGATTTTGGATAAGTGCCAAAAATTATTGACCACATTATTCCGTATTCTCTTAATTATGACATATTCCTAATAACTCATTGCAATAGAGGGGATTAGCTTGTAAGTTTAAGGTACCCTATTACGGCGAAGCTTTCTCTTGTTCTAATTCTGCCTCCTTGAGAAAAGATAGTACTTGAGTGGGTGGAGCACTTGTTGCCATATCACATATACCTCCCTCGGTAGAACCCATTTGGGGAGAGGCTTGGAGTGTATTTTAGTGCAACAAGAACCTACTACATCATCAACCCATTTACAAGCCTCATGTAAATAAACCATAGGCATTTTTCCTAGGGTGGTACCAAACAAACGACTATGCATTATATTTTTCTTGCAAGTGTGCTCCTCAGTATCTTTACGGTATTAAGATGAACCAAACTTAGGATAGAGACTAGCCGAAAACCCTAAACGCGGGAGTTGTATGGTTGGAAGTTTGGATGTTGCACGCTATGTGCTACGTACTTATTATTGTACAAATGTCATGCTAACCATGAATCTTAGTGCAGACACTTGAACGCACACACTTATAATATTAAAATGATGTAACATAGCATCTTCTCATCATCATGATACCAAATTGATGTCACGTACACTTAGGATTAGTTGACACTTCAGGTCATGTTGTCCTAGAACAACATAAAGCCACTTAGAAACATCACTTACCCCTTTTCGGCGAGATGTTTACTTGACATCCAGCTAATAGCCCCTACAGGGCAAACATACCTTTCTGCGTGATGTCCACTTGACACCCGATACTAAACCTACAAGGGGCAATAACATATCCCAAACATCATTTTTAGATGTCCACTCGATGTCCAACTCATAGCCCATACGGGGTAATCACACATGCCACATAGCCCAAATGAGGAAAATACCTACCTAAACCATTTTTCCTATATCACATGATGTCCCTGTTGACATTCGAAAACTTAAGCCTACACGAGGTGAACTTATTTCAAAAACCTTACCTTACCAAATCTTCAAGGATATACGCTAATACCCAAACCATCCACCCACAAGGGGCAATGATTCGTACATCACCACATACCCTCAAATAGTGATGACTACACAAGCTTCCAAAACTCCATCCTAATTAGGTAAAAATAACCAAATCATTCATTAGATAGCTACATACGGTAGTTGTTTTCATTTCATTCGGGTATGCTGCACTACTTACCTAAAATTATTTTGACCTCCTTATTCCATGAGACCTGGTCATAGTACAAAACCTCAAACTATTGACCTATTACCACACAGGTAACTTGGTCACCTAATATACATCATTCATGTTACGATATCACATAGGCATAGTATAAACCTCAAATCCAACCCCAAATATTGGATTTTCATTTTTACCTATTTTCATCTTTACGTAACAACTAACCTGTTTATTTCAAATGGATTGACATACATATTATTTCACATCATGGCATGCTAACCCCTTGTGAATGCAGCCATAACATTAAAAATCTCATGCATTTCTCGCATTACTAATCTTACATGCACAATTTGATCTTCTACTTATGTATCTTAGCTTGGAAAAGGCCTGCTCATCGCTTGGTTTGTGTTTCTCCGATCGTGGCCAGTTTGGAGGGGGTTCTATACACTGACTCAAGTGAAGACTCAAGTTTCGATTCAGATTCAATTCAACGTATGCCTCTCAACCTCTATAGTATGACCAATTCCCAAGAAGAAGGTGCGGGGGAGGATCGCCCTTCCCTTAGGAACAAAACTTGCAGCAGACACATCAATCATTGATGAGTGTCGAGATTGCAGCTGCCCTGACAGCCTTTGCAAATAGCGAATAACTAACATCGCTCGTTTGCCAACATGTCGGGAGGCTTCATGATGTGGTGTCCAACCAAGAGGCTACCCTTAATAACGGAGGTCCAATCCATCAGCTCAGAATAGGAGGACCTTCCATCTCTCATATGGTGCACCCAACTCCTACTACCTTTTACCAGTTTGGGGCAGGACAAAGTCAGAACCAGTCTCAAATTGGACTACAGGGATTTAACTTCGCCAATCCTTTCTAATAGCAATCTGGTAACCAATTCTTCTAAGGGCAGCCTTCCCAGCCAACGTTCATGCTAGGACATTTTTATCGAGGAATGACTTAACAACCTGTTCCTAGCTAGAGTACATCGGCTACCTCACAGTTCCAAGCACCTCAATTGCCCAATTTTGCTGCATATCCCCAGGGGTAATATGGTTTCTATCCAAACACTAGGAATGCCTTCCTCCAATAACCAGGCATGACGGAATTGTGGTAACAATTCTTGGCCACTCACGGTGGCCACCTAACGAACACACACCCTGCACAACCGATAATTGGGGATGAAGATAGCTTGCCACCCAACTTCGTAATGTCACAGTTTGAGAAGTACGTGGGATTTGGGGATCTGCGTGTTCACTTAACGCATTACTAGATGGTGATGAGGGCATTAAGGGTCAGAGAACGGATGATTGCTAAGCTCTTCATCATCACCTTGGACCACCCAATCGATGAGTGGTACAACCACCTTCCACTAAGCATAGCCTATGATTGGAATAGTCTCGCTTAAGCTTTGATAGAGCATTATGGTTTCAACGCTCAAATGGAAAACACAATGCAAAATATGGAGACTATAAGATAGAAGCAGGGTGAAAGCTTCAAATCGTACTACGAGCGTTGGATGGCTACACAGGCTATGCTGTAGGCTCGTTTGACCCTACCGGAGATGATAACAAAGCTACTAGATGGTGCACTACCACCATACAGGAACAAATTCGGATCTGATAGCTTCTCCAGCTATCAAGAAGTGTTTAACTAGGTAGAGAGGATGGAGAACTTTGAATTCATGAACACATCTAGAGGTCACTAGTATGAGATGATGACATCAATGATGAAATAAATTACCTTGTAACAACATTACCCACGAGGCTTTTGAATTATTTTTTGAATAAATCAAACTTTGTTTACTCGTTTGATATCTTGCTCATTGACATTACGCATTCTCATAAACATATACATAATGTTTTTAGCACACGTGACACATCATTTCATGAAACTAATTTGGGTATAAATGGGCTCCCCATAGTTACAATAAATTCAAATGATTTGACTCTTGAGGGAAAGGGAGAGACAAATACAAGTACTTAGACAACGTGTGATAGCATTTACTTTGCCAAGGACATAAGATCAACAGATTGATCTCTAAGTATAAAACATCCACTGACTACTAAATCAGTCAAACAAAGATCAAACAACCTACAACACAAAGGAGTTAGATAGTTGAACACATCAACAACTTCATCACATGGCCCACCAACACTTATGGGCTGATCACTACATTGTGGAAGGAAAGTCATTGAACGAAAATCGTTCACCATCGATGGAATCAAGCTATCAGATTTGATCTCTGATATATCACAAATTGTTGGAGAATAATTGAACTCAAAAGGAAACGGTGATGATCAAGACTCATCATTGAATACGCCTCAAGCTAGCGAAGCAGCATGAGCACCAACCAATCGATCAAAAACGATGAACAAGATAACAACTGAAGTCATGGACATGGATGACAGCCGATCTATCAAATCAACCAAGTCTTACAAAATTGCTATCACGCATAGGTGAAAGAAATAAATCGGTAAAAAGTAGTACTAATAAAAAATAAATTAGCCTGTCAATTAACACTTTGTTAGTTTAGCAAAAATTAGAGCTTCTTTTCAAAATAGAAAAAGAATAGTCTGTTGAGTTGAAAACTCGAAAAGGGTGGATCAGGTAAAACCTAAGACATCGAGAGAACCACATTGGTTAGAAAACCTGAGAGGGCTAATCAATGGCAGGAGTCAAGTCATTTGAAACATTTATACACCTGTTAAGTCCATCAATGAATTGTCATTTTTGCTTAATCTCTATGCATATGCTTATTTTGATTGCTTGCATACCAATAGTAGAATATCGCAAGTAAGCATCCAAAAAAATGAAAAAGTAAAAATAAAGAAAAATGAGTCTGCTAGATTGAAAACTTGAAAGGGTGATCTAGGAAAAAATTAAGACAAGGTTCGATAGATTGAAAACCCGCAAGGGCAATCTATGCAGAAATTAGAATGAAAGAAATATCAAATTCATCATCTCCTCCTCGGAACTGTACGTGGCATTATATACCTCCAACACTTTAGACAAATGGCTTCTAAGCAGTCATAGGCAATACAATGCGTGATCAACGACTCATCTAGATCTTCCTCAAACAAGATCCAAGCTCTAAACTCGAATCTGATTCAACGAACCCATGGTCGTCACTTTAAGGAAGTCATCCATGAATCCCGAATAAGATAAATCCTAGGGGTAACCAAGCACCCGCACAAGAGAAGGCTCTTCAATGAGCGAAGCACACAACACCTACAACAGACAAACATACATCATACGATAAGTATTGTTCATAAAATCATGCATACATAACATACGCATCATGCCATCTACAGGTAAAGACGATGCTAAACTGGGGGAACCTTGTCCTAGTAAACAAGAACTCCACCTTCACTTGGGGAGCTTGCAAACACCAAGAAAGATGATGGCCCACTCAAGCCTAATGTCAACATTGCATCACAAAAGCCTCCTAAAATAATGGAGCGGTCTTCGAGACATCCCCGAATTTTCATTAAACTCATTTATTCATCATGTTTTAATATATCATCATGTTTTACTAATTAAAATATTCATCATAAAATATATTGACATTACACTCCTCTAATTTGTCATATGGAATGAGTCAATATCCTACTAAGGAAATTCAAGGTCACCTTTGAAATAGATTCAAGCAACTATCTCCAATCATTCCAAGGGGCACATGATAATCGCAGCCGAAGAAGGAAACAGTTACCGACTATAACAAGGATGCTGCAGTAAGAAACGGTCGACCAGCCCGCAAGGGGCATCAACCACCAAGGGATTCCAAAGAAATAAATGGACAATCCCATGAGGACACGATGCCAGAAAGGAAGGCCCACATCATCACCAATCAGGGTAAAGAAGGCGCTAACCACACATGTTAGGTATATTCTCAATCCCTCCACTCCATTTTGTGTGATCATACTAGTTATACAACCAACAATTATCACACGAGGGGCAGCTGTGAGCACAGGATTTTATACTAGCTCGCGCATTCAATGATGATGGCTTTTCGAGATTTTTATCCTCGAATCACACGATTTTCGATTATCCGGAAATCTCCGAATAGGCATGTTCCTCGTCACCAATTTATTTTAAGGAATTAAATTATTTTTTTAAGACTTTAAATATTAGATTTTGGTAAAAATTAATTTATTATATTTTCAAAAAAATTAAAAAATTAAAAATATACACAGATCGCAAAAAAAATAGGGAATCGCAAACCGGTCTCGCCAAATATTTTGGCGAGGCAGCCCCAGCAGAATTCTAGCGAGGCTCACCGGAGTTTGGCGAGCCTCGTCGGATTCTGGCGAGGCTCGCCAGAATTTGTTTCCATTTTGGATTCTTAGGATTTTTCGCCTATAAATATTCGCGGAATTTTCAGTATTCAGGATAAAAAAATTTCAGAAAAAGTCTGATTTTAGCCGGAAAACGATGGAGAAATTTTTACAAAAAATAATATTTTTCTAGAGAAATAATTCTGACTTTTTCTACATTTCTTTTAAGGTTTCTTTGATTTTATTCAGATCCAAACCACGTTTGGATCCCGAATTTTATTATTTTCAAACCATTTTTCTTCCATCTTTTTCCATGAAAATCCTTAGACATTCTCGGGCCTAAAACAAATTTAGTACCTGAGTCTGATTATTTTTTGGATAAATAAACAATTATTTTCCACAAAAACACCAACTAAAAAATGAACGAGGAATGCTCCCGAGGATCATACGGATATGGCGAAGTGGATTCATGCCGAAAGGGTTAGCCTCTGAGTTCCTAGAGTTGTTATCTCGTGTTTCTTTTGATGTTTCTATTTATTCTCAATGATGACCTAGGAATAATTTTATTTATTCTTTTATGTAAATATCAATGTAACTTTTATTCTCCTTCTTTTCTATTAATGAAAATAGATGTTAGAATACCCCACAAAGGGAATAAAAATTATTCTCGGATAATAGACCTCACATTTTGCCATGTGAGCATTTTCACTAAATAAAAATGACCAACATATTTGTAAATAAAATGAATCGTTTTATTTCTAAATAAGAAATTTTTCAATCATTTATATTTTAATTAGGCTACACGGGCCTTGTCAAAATCAAATCGAGCATATATGTAAATATCCATGTTGTACT
Source organism: Euphorbia schlechtendalii (assembly GCA_949673415.1). Taxonomy (NCBI): domain Eukaryota; kingdom Viridiplantae; phylum Streptophyta; class Magnoliopsida; order Malpighiales; family Euphorbiaceae; genus Euphorbia; species Euphorbia schlechtendalii. The sequence continues at coordinate 6,026 of CATIWQ010560849.1, read as the reverse complement.
ATATACCATGTGCTAACCGTTGTGGATGTAGGTTAGATGTATGCCTAGGTTTTATTTTCCTTTGAGTAGTGCAAATATTTTTACGGGAATTGTAATTAATAGATTAGACGGGCGATTGCATCCCCTGAGTTTTGTAATTTATTTATTTATTTTTCGCACTTATTCAATGCTTTATGTATGGATTTACTGTTTACCACATACACGTTAAATCATACACCATAAACTCGAAAAATGATATAAGTGCGAAAATGCACAAGTAAGAAATATGGTTTTCTATAGATGTAATATAATGTGATCCAATAAGAAATAAAGCAACTTATCCCGGACCTGAATCTCTTTGTGTTAGTGTGCCGTCCCCCTGACATTAAGCCTCACAGGACTTTAATTCCTAGAAGAGCTAATCTAGGTGGCGATTTTGCACAAAGAGATGGTGGATTCAGGTTTAACCGATAAAAAAATGTTTTTGCTTTCTCAACCAAACCTTCCGAGTCCTCGACCCGGTACATTTCATTTTTAACTTTAAAACACCCCAATAGATAGCGCCTCTCATTCTACGCGCTCTCGGCCCATCGCTCCGTGTCATCCGCTCACACTAAGATAGTGAAATTAATTGAGTACTAAGTATACTCTTAATTAATGAAGCTGACTTGAGTGTGTTTAAGGGAAAATAACTTAGTATGCTGAGTAATTAATTAAGTTACGGCTTGGAAAAGCTGAGTTTATGCTGAGTACTACGTAGTTTAGAAGAATATCAACTCAGCTATGCTGAGTTAGCTTTTATTCATTAAAAGCTAAATTCATTGACACTTAGAGAATTAAATTACACCTGTGCTGCTAACGTCTTCTGTGAGAAACATGATATTCTTTATATACTTTTCAGGTTAAAAAGTGCTGAAATTAATGAAGATTTCCAGTAGTCCTCACAATTCAAAAAGGTATCAATACTAAATGTTGGAGATTTCTCACTAAAATCCAAGATAAAAAGAATCTTCTAACATGCGACATTTTCTCAGTATCTCTGTGCATCTCTACAATCGTCAGCAATATCAACTAATTACAAGACTCCACGTTGCATTTCAATTGCTTCTCTCTTAATCTGTTTTTCTTGAAGACAAACGAGAATTTCTCTACGAGATATTATCGTGCCTCAACATTCAAATTTCTATCTCTAAACATCTTGGAATCTGTCTCCAATGGAAAGATATGAAGAGAAGTGAAATTGAAGAACAGCAAGGATGATAAGTTTGCAATGGCTACTTCGCAAAGCTTCAATTATAAATAGAAGATAGAAGCAGAAATTCAAACTTGGTGAATCACCTCGAATTTCTTTAAGAGCTAAAACTATGCGTAATTACTCACATCTTCAAAAAATTCCAAATCCAAACAATCAACAAATAACCATTTCAAATCTGTTTGTGATAGAGAGAATCAAATACTTAGATTTAAAATTGTAAGGATTCAACATTTTATAAGTTTAATTCAGTCTACAATTTTCATTTCAAAACTGAGTGTCAGTTTGGGAAGGGTACCCAAACTAAGTTGAGTGGTAGTTAGAAAGAAAGGTACTTTCTATAAAACTGTGTCTATCTGCTGTAAAGGTTGCTTGATAAGTGTATAATTACACTTATAATCATGATATTTTCAATCATAAAATGGTATTGTTTTGTTTCCTTTTATACTTCATATAAAAGATTTCACGTGTATGTAGTTGTTTTTTATGCAAATGCAGAAACTAGGTAAATCTTGGAAGTAAAATGAACAAAAATGGAATTTTATGGATAAAGAGTGAAAAAGGTGCAAAAAGATGCGTGGAACTTAAGGAATTGGCAAAGGATCGAAGATGTCAAAGATCAGTAGAAATTGCAAAGAGGAATATATGTGTCAACGATCATGACACATATATCGCGGTCGCGACTTGTTAACATTCACAATAGAAAGTTGCCAACCAAGTATTCACGATCGTGACATACATTCGCAGTCGTGACCTTGACGGTTTTTTGGTCAACTCTTCTTTTCTTTCAACCACCGGATAAGAACGATCAATCACCATCAACCGCCATCAACTACCAATAAAAAAGACACCTTTTGGAAGTCAACCAATCATGAAAAGGTGCCTTTCCATTATGGATGAGGATGAATCTTTGCATCCAATCATATTGAAGTGATAAAACTCTTCGCCAATGGACATGACTCTTCGTTTAAATAGACACAACCCTTCATACTCTATAAATAGGGTTCAAAATCAACCAATTTCGTCGAGGTGGTGTTGTGTGGAAAAGTAGTGCGAGAAAAATGTATAAGTGATTCGATTCTTATTTCCATCACTATATTTCTACACAAATTCGACCGTTTGTTGTATGAGTGTAATTGCAAAGCACTTATCAATAAAATTTCTCGTTCGTCAACATTCTTTTATTCGAGATTCACAAAGAATAGCATCCTAGCAGAGGTTCTGTATGAGTCGAGATTAAATTCAAAGTAGACGCAAGAATTGCGGGAAGTGACGACTCCCATTATAGAGTGGATACTGTTTGATCAACTTTAGCTTTCACTTTCATACCTTACAGCTTTGCTTTGCTTTCTACTTCTACTTTCTATTTCAAAGTTTATGATATGTCTATGTGTCATAACAAGTAATTCGTTTTGCATCATTTATATTAATTAAGTTATATGCTTTTGAGTTAACTTTAATTGTGATTTCAAGGTTAACAAGATTGTGTATAGTCACTGGATATGTGATTATAACACTGTTTAGTGAGCCAACATTTTTGGAGCTGTAACTTGCTAAATATGGCTATGTGAGAGCGACCCGTACTAAGTATAGTAATATTGTTATCTAGGTTCTTATAAGTGTCATAATTCGTTTACCCTAGACTTAGAAAATTCATCTCATGTGTTGCTCTGTGGAGAATTATTGAATATTAGAGCATCTAGAACCGTATTTGTTGAAGTTATTTAGTGTACGAAATATTCTCGATGATTTTGCAGGTTCTTCTCTACTATATTTGTTCATAGGGAACATCTATATAATTTGTATCTTTTCTAGTCTGATCATACATCTGTACATTCAACTATCCACCAATCCGATCCTCCAATAAAAATTCACTATTTTCGTTTACCCCGTAACACTTGTTGGTCTTTAGAACTGGTTCCTTCCTTGTGGAATTGATATCTTTTAAAACTACATTGAAACTGTATACTTGTAATGGTCACCATTTTTCTATTTTGATAAGCGATATTGACAACACATGTTCATATTTTGAACTTTTATCTTATCGGTACAAAGGTGGGGAACAAGGTTTTTGGCTTCATCTCTGAATATAGCCCTCAAAATAAATAGAGTCAAAACCTTGCGATCAAGTTTTTAGCACCGTTACCGGGGAAGGCAAGTTTATTTTAAAGATCAGGAGATTAGGGTACAAATTACTAACTTTTACTCATTCATTCCTTTCCTATACTATACAATTTTCTAATCTTATCTTAGATGTAAAATGATTATGAAATAATCATCTTGGAGGTGATATGTCATAATATTTCATCTTAATTATTGAAAAATAGAAGATTTTCTTTTATTTTACCCATTCACGTTCATGACGTATACTTGCTCTTGAGAATTTCTTCGTTAAAACATTTTGTTTCTTATTCTGTGTAGTCACGATCGTGACTTGTGCGAAAACTGTAGCAATTTGGTAGTTTTTCGACGGTTTCTCTCAAACTCTATATATAGGAGTGTGAATTTTCATAATTCTTCACTTCAAAAATCTGAAAATCCTTTTTCTTTAGAGAACATATTTGTTCAAAACCTTGAAAATCAATCAATCCTTTTCTTTTCTTCAAAATGGTACACCCTAACAAATATAATCTCATTCCTCCTTCAAAACTGCAAGAGTGGTATGAAGCACCTTATCCTATTTACTCTAGAGAGGAAATTGATCACTTTGAATCCATCAGAGATGAAGAATTCACGAGTTCCTACGTCATTCATAGGAATAGTTTCATTCATTTAGGAATCTATGATAGGGTAATGTATTACCTTAGGATTCTAAATTTCATTATCTATTCCAACATGATTATTGGAAATAGTGAGGATAATTGTAAGGAAATGCTGATATCGTTAGTATGGAAGAATGCTAAGATGGATTGTTTGGAATTTTATCACCAAGGGAAGAAGCATAAATTGTCGAGGAAAATACTAGAGAAGAATTTGGGCTTCCCTAAAGATTGTTACTAAAAAATGCTTCCTGGTTGGGATCCATTACTAACTTGGAATGGCCTTACTAACCAAGCTGAATATAAACAAGAATCTGCCTATAGCCGGTGGATCCATGACCCTTGTTTGCTCGCTTTACACTTCTATCTAAGTAGTACGCTATTTGGCAGGACTAGTTCCGACACTGTCATTCCCGAGGAATTGTTTATCTTGGAAGCAGTTTGGAATGGCATACTTGTGGACTTATAAGGAATTATGATGGAGACTCTTATGTCTGCCGCAATGAATCCTGGTAAGATAGTGTATGGGTGTCAAACTATGGAAAATTTGTTAGGACAAGTTAGGAGAATGCCTTGTGTTGTGAAAGTCTTTACTGATGAAGATGAAATTCCAGAATTAACTACGAAAGTTTTCTTTCACTACGGATTTCTAATTATTGAGTACTAAATATACTCTTAATTAATCATGTTCACTTGAGGTTGTTTAAGGGAAAACAACTCAGTTTATAGAATGATAAGTTAAGTTATGGCTTAGAGTAAGAAAATCTGAGTCAACCTAGTATTACATAATTATAAAAATATAAACTCAGCTAAGCTGAGTTAGCTTTTATTCATAAAAGCTGAGTATATTCGACACTTAGAGAGATATTTTACACATAAGAGTTTAATGAAATCTGTGAGAGATAGAATATTCCATTTCATGCTTTTCAGAAGAAAAGATGTTGAAATTAAAGAAGATATTCAAGTGGTCCTCATATACAAAAGGTGTCAGTACAAAATGTTGGAGATTCCCCACTAAATTCCAAGACTAAAGGAATCCTCTAAAATGTGCCGCTTCTCAATGTCTCCGTGTAACTCTGCAACGTCAGCAAGTCAATGAAAATTAGAGAATTCCACGTTGTAACTTGCTCCCCTCTCTATCAGAATAGATTTCTGGAAGATAAACAAGTTTATGACTCTTTGGATTAATGAATTAATCTCGCGCTTCAACATTCGAAATCTCTATCTCTAAACATCCTAGAATTTTTTTCAAACTGTCAAATTTGAAAGATTTTATGAGAAGAGAAATTGAGAAAGCTGTTAGGACAAGAAGTTTGCAACAACTACTTCCAAGACCTTCAACCATAAATAGAAGATTGAAGCAAACGTTCAAACTTGGTGAATCACCTCAAATTTTTAAAAGAGCTAAAACTCTATTCAAATACTCCTAGATTTCAGAAATTCCAAATCAAGCAATCAGCAAATACAAGTTGTCTAATTTTATTTGTAAAAGAGAGAATAGTACTTAAGATTTAACCTTGTTAAGGATTCAACGTGTCTATAAGTTGAATTCCTCTATTTGCATTTTCTTTGATAAATCTGAGTGTTAGTTTAGGATAGGTAACAAAACTGAGTTTGAAAGGTAGTTAGAATGCAAGGTACTTTTTGTAATCTCATCTACCTACTATAAAGGCTTCTCCGCCTAAGGAAGGAACGAAGCTCAGAAAGGAATCCGGGGACTAGAGGTACGCTAGGGGCCGAACCAGGATAAAACACATATATGAGAACGGGATTTTGTAACATCTCGTGCGTTTGATGATGATGGTTTTTCGGGATTTTTATCCTTGAATCACACAACTTTCGACAATCCGATGATTTTCAAATGGAAGTTATTCTCGTTAAAAAAATAATATTTTGGGCCCTAAATAAATATTTAGGACCGTAAGAAAATATTTAAAAGTCTCTAAGTGAAAATTTAAAAGCTTAAAATATTTTTAAGGGAAATAAATAAATATTTAAGAGTCCATAATAATTTAATTAAATCATTTTGTTTATAT